>APFE030397533.1:0-13531 GCA_000404065.3 Pinus taeda | reverse complement strand
GGGAAGGTATAATGCACATTGTTCTATTACATTTGGTATCTACTTGATGTGAACTCTTATGACACGAGTAAAATGCAAATGATAGGTGGCAAGACGACCTGACTGGATTATTCGATGACAAGTCCAACCATCTCTGTAGTCTGGTCTGTGTTCTGAAGGAGGGGTGGAGGTGTTTCCCACCGTGTATCCTCCGAAACCTGGAATCGTGGGGAGGACAGCTGAACGCTCCCCCTAGACGTGTGATGAAGATTGCCAGTTGCCTGCTGGGGAAGTTAGGTCGATGTATTTGACACTCCCACCATGATGGTTTTATCAATGGTTAGTATGGCCGTTGCCACTGATAAAGCAACAGAGGACGGATAGGGTGGGAACGGAAGCAGGTCAAGATGGATAGGAGGATATAGATTAGTTGGAGACTCTTGATGAGAAGTAATGTCATTGTCTAACTTATCAAATTTTATTGCTATAACTTTCTCTGATTTGCTATGTTTGTATCTTTCATTCTAACTTCGGGACGAAGTTTTCTGAAGGAGGGGTGTATGTAATGCCCCACTTAAATCTTATCCTACAAATTTTGTTAATGTTTACATTATTTGAAAATATTGAAAATATTGGTCTAATATAAAATTCATGATTTCCATTATTCAAATTCCCCACTTACCTTCTCAAATTGAATATTAGGTAGGATATGGTCTCCTTCCATTATTTCATAATATATGTATTCATTTCACATTACCCAATGTACCCTCACATTTACTAAGGAGAAGACATCGTCCTCTCCATGTAATTACATCTCACATTACCCAATGTACCCTCACATTTACTAAGGAGAAGACATGGTCCTCTCCATGTAATTACATCTCACATTCCCCAATGTACCCTCACATTTACTTGGGAGAAGACAGTCCTCTCCATCTTATTATCAATATATATATATTCATTTCACATTCCCCAATGTACCCTCACATTTACTAAGGAGAAGATATGGTCTCGTCCATGTAATTACACCTCACATTCCCAAATGTACTTTTCATATTTACTTGGGAGAAAACATGATCCTTTCCCATTAAATTCTCAATTTTATATTCATCTCACATTTCCAAATGTACTCCTAGCTTACTTGGGAGAACAGAAGTCAACTGTAAGGATGGATGAGAAGTTAATGACATTAATGAGAGGTAGTTGAGATGGAGAAGGGAAGGAGGGTATAAAAAGGGAAGGGGGAAGGAAGAAAGGGGAGGTTGGGGGGTCTTACTTATGATTGTGGGGGTTGATTGTGATTGTTTGGACTTGTTATGATTTTGGGAGACCTTGGAAACCTATGGAGGTTTCTTGGGTTTGAGAGGAGGAAAGTATTGTTATCTGGTTTTGCACATTCTTCTTGAGGACACACTATATCTGGTTGGACTTGGGCACGGAGGGCTAGGGAACCTGTGGAGGTTTCCTGGGCTAGGAATTTGTTTCCTAGTTGGCTGGGAGGTAAATCCGATTGGGTCGGTGAGAAGGAGTGTTCAGCTGGAGCTATAAGACAAAGGTATCATCATCAACCGCCGGGACAGGTATTTTTCCATGGACTGCTCTTGTTAAGTTGATATCAATGGAATGCTCACCTTAATTTATGTTGCTTATGATAAAATGATAAGATGTTGAATGTTTAAAGCTTTGTGAGAAGGTCAGCAAGCTCCTTTTATTACTTTTAAATCAACAGGAAAATAGATCTGTTAGAATATAATAGATTGAGGCTCTAATAATAGGAATCAGGTTCTTACACATGGTATCAGAGCTTTGGTTCAAAATCTGGACCCAAAGCCCACTAAATAGCTATTCCATAATCAAATTCTTACTAAATAGTTGAAAATCCAGAAAAATTTGAATGTCAAAATGTTTCAACATCAGTCCAATGGCTTAGTGCCTGGGGATATGACAGAGCTAGTGTTTTGCTTCAACCTAAATGCGCTTGTAAAATACCAGACAGAATAAATAATATTATAGAAATCAAAAAAAAAAAAATCTGGACCGACTTTTGCAAACAGTGATATTAAACATCCTATAAATATGTGAGCTCATTAGTGCAAACATTTATGATTTTCAATCCTGGGAAGAGGAAATAAAAAAATATCAAGATGCACCATCGCTACTATAATGTATTTTCTGGATACTGAACGTGATTAGCGAATTTTAACTCAGAATATACAATTTGCACCTGTAGAATGGCTGTTACACGGCACCACCCTGTCGCATTCAAGAGGTAGTGCTCTTCTGAAGCCTGTAGGTCACCTTGACCTCCCAAAATGCTCCAGATATTCACATCATGTCATTTCAATCCCTGGGTTCCAAGTCAGGATTTAAAAAAAAATCTATCTCCTCCAGACTATGCCCTTTTGTCTCAATTACACAGTAATAAGTAAAAGATGCTGCCAACAATGATACTATGCCAAAGCTTGAATAGATAATGGGTAGCCCAAACTTCTCCACCACATCAAGAAAGAACAATCCTATGATGAAATTGCAAACCCAATGGACACATAAACTGAATGACATGGTTTTTGCACGGGTCCTTGTACTACTCAACTCTGGTATAATAAGTCCAGTAACTGGTCCAACACCAAGGGAAAATGTGGAGACATATCTTTAAAGTGCCTTTTTGTGAGTAACTCTGACCAGTTGGCCTCTTCACAATTGCCATCCAAGTTGTTTATTCCTGTTAACTCTTCTATAGCACTCTTAACCTGAGAATTCCCCCATAGCTGAGAAATGATTGTCTTGGCTTCTTCCCATTTTCCCATTTTACCAAGCCAGCAAGGACTCTCAGCTCCAAATTGCATTCCAATTATCAATAGAATCCCTGGAACACTTGCAACATAGAACATTGTCCTCCACCAATGAGGATATTTTTCACATGGTATTCCTAAGACCAATGCTACTATTATTCTGACGCTTGTCGCAAGTGAACAGATGGCTCCGAATGAGCCTCTATACTTTGTTGGTGACACCTCTGAGATGTATACAGGCACCAAGACAGTGTTTGCTCCAATGCCCAATCCAACAAGGAATCTTCCTAAAATCATCTCATTCACAGAGTTTGCTTGTGCACTTATAAGGGTTCCAACTATCAAAGGAAGCATGTCCAGTTGCAATGTGCATCGACGACCTATCCTATCTGCAAGTAGACCAGTGCTTAAGCTACCAATAAACGCAACATCTATAAATATGCTTACAACAAGCCCTTCCATAAGTGGTTGACCTTCAAATCCTAATTCATGGGCAATAGATATGATTGGGCCATTCATTATCCTGGTAAGGAGAGCGCAGTTCTAGACACAATAGATGAGGTCGGTGTTTACCCTTGAAGAGAAACAAATCCTCTGAGCTACCTCAATCCGAAGCTTAGAATTTTGTGCACATTTATGTGTGACCAAACTCTAGGGCATTGACAAAGTTAACCAAGGGTCTCATCATTTAAGAAAATTTTCAAGCAATTTAAGAGATCCGAATACATCAGTGGATGATCGATTTTATGGTATAGAGTAGCGCTTCTGTTAAAATCAAATTACTGTCATTCAAGAGCGGTCATCAAATTACAGTCACCTTATTTAAGGTATATTTTGCAGTCTTGTATAATTCCATAAAAGACGAGAACTTGTGGCAAAGTATCACATTTCTGAGGCTATATACATACATATATACCTGCAAGTTTGATCAAAGAAATAGAGATTGTACGTGTTTAAGTGTAAAACTGAATGCATTAGAGTTTTCGACTTCGATCTCGAATTGTCATTAGATAAATATTAATATGTTGTGAGAAATCACAGGATCCTATTCAAACTGCTACTATGATAATGTCGATTCAAATCCCTTTACTCCTGCTTATTCCTCAATTTAAGTCCAACCTCCCCTTTGGTTGTGGTTGCATTTACTACTCGTTTTTCTGGGCTGGCTGGATAGATTTTCCCCGTAGAGAGACAATCTGATTTGTTGTTCAATTTTAAATTGATTTTTCAGGTCCCTATTTCACTACTACACATATCTCCTTGTGTCAATGGGGGAGAATATCATAGCATTCCTCTTACGTATATCTTTGTCGTCTCCTCTTTTAGAACAGTGAAATCAGAATACATGCACATGGGTCTATGATACCCCTATGTTCTGTATATTGTGTCCAAGTCTCCACTTTTACACTTGTGAAATCATAATATCCATGTATTTGCATGGATTCTACGAACTTACCTATAATTTTCCTCTCCGTTCACTTGACAAGCAAAACTGATTGATGCCATTGAGATTCTATTAACTAGTTACCTAAATACATTATCTAAAGAAATTGCACAGCCACAGGTGCATAGGCATAAGAAAATAGGAACTCTTGGATTTCCTCTTTAAATCTATATATTGAAATACTACATCAAACTCACTGGTGGTTCTTGAAATCTCCCAAAAGGATTTCTTTTCGAAAAAATAGCTAAATAGAGCAAGTTGGAAAAAACAACGTTACATATTCATTCACTTATAGCAGTTAAGTTAGTAGCTGGAGTCGGTTTTCACCTTGCTGTAATCCTTCAGGGAAAACTTCTTTTGCTTCAAGGGTGCCATCAACCTGTAGGATTGTAGTCACATACGCACTATAAATCGGGGATAAGATTGGATGCCAATAATGTAAAATCCATTCCAGTTAATCCTAATACCAGAGGAAACACAGTGCAAATTGATTACAAAGCTAGGCCATGATAACCATGTCTTCTCTCTGATCTTTATGATGAATTCCGGTCACGCTTAGGATTGAAAAGCCCAATATATGCTAGAACTCACTTTAATTTATCAACCAGGGAGTGTGACACCTTAAAAACACCTACACTATATATGCAGTCAGAGTGATTCACCGATCTGGAATTGCTGATCAATTTATGAGAGTGAAATTAATGGTTTTCTAATGTCACTACTATAATGGCTAAGGGATAAATTAACGCATGCAAAATAGAACACCTTAAAGCACACACACAGCATGCTCCTTTGACTAGTACAATCTTACAAGAATCAAGAAACTAAAAAAGAAAAACTCAACAACTAACTTCTTAACCTTTTCTTGGATAGAGTCTGTCCAGGGCAGGCAGCAAGAAGTTTCGGCTTTCTTGATTTTATGAGTTTTGCAGGAAATTACTCGTTTGCAAATATAAACAAACTGAAGTAACCATTGATAGGAAACGAGCTGCTAAGAAGAAATCTAGCAAACCTCATTGCAAGAAACAAATTTTAAAATGAAATGCTAAGTTAAATAACTACTTCAAGAAACCCTTTAACAGAAAATAAGAAAGATGGAAGTTTTCATGCTACAGTTACAAGAAACCAGGGACACGCTAATATCTTTACCTGTGTCTTGCGATATTTCTTCTGTGGGTAGTGACGATCATAACATTGTAAAAAAAAAAACAAAAAAAATGGAAATTCCAATTTGACTTCCATTCTTGGCCAGCAATATTAGATGAATCAGCAACTGGGCCGGTCTCATACTTGTGTGATATGGGGTCGATTCCTACCCTACTACTACCACTATAACAACTACCATTATAACTGCTGGGTGAACAGGGCCACCCCAGCAGGTGTTCACAGAAAAAAAAAAATAGGGGATTTGAACATAAGACCTTTGTACTCACATTTACTTTACATTTTTCCAAGCTTGGTAAGTGAACAACTAACAGTGTTTACAAATGAAGAATTCCAAGAGTGAACCTTTTCTTTTGTGTAAGCCATCCTTGACCTTGTTGTTTCAATTAATATTTCATGGTTTGCTTTTCTGTACCAATTTCTAGTTGTATTGGTATCAACTTAATTTCATCCATAATAGTGCCTTAGGTACGCATGTGGTTGAGATACTTGAGCCACAAATTTAACAACCTTCAAGCTTTGAAAATACTAAAGACCAATAGGCTTCAAATTTATCATCTTGTTATTTCTCCTTAGTTTCCTTGAAATATTTAAATTTATTCCACGTACAGTTTATTCATAATCCTAAATGGTTGGATTATCATACTAAAATTCCAATCATATTAAGGTATATATGGAGTCTCAAACAGACATAATTCACCAGAAAATTTGCATTCCATGCTTTAAAGTTTTTAGGGATCTTTGCAAACTCCAGAACTCTCAGACACTGCAATTGATTCATTTCCAAGAGTTAAACAAGCTCCCTGAAAAAAAATTTATGCCCTACTCAACAATCAAAACACTCTTAGCTTTGAAAATTAGCCACAAACGTTTAGAACTACCAAGCAATTAGGGCCATCTAAAAGGCTTCCTTAGGACAAATTGATTCATAAACATTTAATTGCATTCTGCCAAGATCAATTTGAAAGCTTCCATTCTGTCAAAACATTTCCAGAAGTTCTCAATGTCCTTCCTCAAACATCTGAATTTGTCAATAGTTCTTCAATGTTCCGCAAAACTTTAGCATTAGAGTTTGCTAATGTAATTATTTCCAAAGTTGATTCTATATTCTTAAATGATATTGTGTCATCCGCTACTTGACCTTTATGGTTGTTTGGTTTTGAGCTAGCAATCTGTCATTCCTATTGAATTATTTATCCTGATATGTATATTTATTGTCCATGAACAGGCAATGGGGTAGGAAAGAATGCTATATCGTTGTTATCTTGATCAAACTCTTCTTTTGCACACACAATGATAATTTTCTAGGTTTTTAATAGGAATTTACATTGTTTCAAAGTCTTTGGGTTACACTTTCCTAAAGAAAGAATTGAACTTTGGATGGAGAGACTATGATAACTTACAACTTCCGTTTGTGTTGTCATTATGCTTAGTCTTACACCGTAAGCAACTTAGCCAAATCATTGAATTTTCTATTGAGACAAGACCTTCCTCTCTATGCACCTTGACCAGGCTCAGCTAATTCACATTACTCAAGTATTCAAGCTCACATCAAATTTTGGGAGCTTCTAAATTCTCCTAAGTTTTCCAGGAAACTCTCCATCAGCATGTTTTCCTTAGATCCAATATAAACAAATCCTGAAGCTTACCCAGATTACTAGGATTTGAACCACTGTCCAAATTTCATGTTAGAAGTTCCTGATGATGTTAGTTCAAAGCAACATCACCAAAAGTATATATTAATGTTGGGATAAATACAAAGCAAACAAAGGGGAATAACATTCTACTCTTCAAATGAACTTGTATATGAAGAGGTGATGGAATAAATCTGAAAAGAACTTGTATTAATGAGATGAGATCAAAGATATGGAGCTAATCTCAGGTGCTTATATACTATCACAGTCAGAGTGCCGAGAAAATAGGGTTGAAAGAAACATGAGGAACACCAAAAGCTTGCTTGTAAGCTAATTGCTTTCAAATGATGATCATCTGGGAGAAGTTGGTGTTCAGGAAATTTGTCCTCCAACTACTGTTCAAACAAAAGCTCTGTTCATGAGTATTTCGTTAGCATATCTCTATCTGTATACATGTGTGCACTAATGTCAAAAAAAATAAATAAAGGAAGAGTAATGAAACTCATTCTCAGCTCCAGCAACCAAATAATTAGCCCTGTTACTAAAATCCTGAAGTTAAATTGTTGTGACAAACCAACAATATGGCAGGTGAATCCGAAACAATTATATATCCATCCACCGATGTCGGAACAAATTGAAGGGTGTTGAATTTGCGAAACTCTTCATTGAAAAGTCAACATTGTGTAATTTTTAGACTGGTACCATTGGTACCATTAAAAAAAGCAACAGGTGGATTGTTATAGTTACTTGCCCTACAGATAAGGTTAATATTCCTTAACCGCACAGCCACTACGCTCATTGAAGGATATTTCCACGACTATTGACCTCAAATAGTGGGTAATCCCACCTTCACTATATCAGAATGTCCCTCCTCTTTCAAAGGCTTCAGGATATGCCTCTTATCTTCTTGATGCACTTATAAGAGTTTTATTTTCCTCACAGTCGATATTGCTGTCTTATTGCATACCGAATAACAAATTATAGCATTCTCAGGCACTGTATGAGACACTTCAACTTTAGCTTATCTTAATATAGCCCTATATAACACTTGAGAGGCAATCCTCTAGGTGGAATTGACAGTTTCTCATCATAAATCCTTACCTACACTTGGATTTTGCATAGTGACTCCATAGTCCCTTAAGGAATTGGTCCATCAAACATCATCAACCAAAAAGCCCCAAAAAAAATTAAAATAATAATAATAATAATAATAATTTCTTCGCCTTTACTTTCTGTTTGTTTTTATAGCCTAAGGTTGCTTGTTAAATTTTGTCCAGGGGTGTTTCATTTCTCATATCTTTAGAATGCTTGGATCTCACCTGCTGAACAATAGTTTCATGGTTTATCTTTATCATCTCCAGGATTAAGGATTAACCTATGTTATCATTAATTGTCACATCTAAAGATCTATCCAACTATTTAAAGTTTCATCTTTCTGATCGGGTTGCTTATACTAAGGGTTTAGGGTAAGTGTTGCACCATTTTCTTGATCTACACATTACAGAGATGTCGACCCTAAATCAAGGTGAACGACTTGCTTGGCAAGTTGAATAAATCCTACCCTAATTACTTGACGTTCAGGGCTACAAATCTAATTCTTCTCAGATCTGAATATGTTTATGAGAAATAAAGCACACTAATGGCATAATAATCATTTATTGCCCATCATAACATTCAAATGCATGAGATTCACGCCTTCCAAGTCACTTTCATGATGGAACAATTAACTGCATAAACAGTTTAATCTTCAGTTTGTTTTCATTGCCTTCTTGCAATCATTCTGATAAATCTAGCAGCAGAAAACATCTCCAAGGGCAAAGTCATGCCAAAACAAGATGTACAATCTGATTAATATAATTGGAATGATCTGTGTTCTTGAAGTTCGATGTCTGGAGTTTGAGATCACATTTTTTTGATCTGCAAGTATTACTATTCATGATGGGTTTGGCATTTTATAGCTTGATACATCTTCTAAAAACTCACATTAACGCATGAACAAGTCTATCTCTCAGCCCTTGGGAATTTACAAACAAGGTTTGCTAATTTGCAATCAGATCACACTCTCCTCTGTCAAAACGTTTCCTTTTGATAATTTTTGCATGATAGATATCTCAGGTATATCCAAAACTAAACCAGTGCTAATAACAGCCCAAACATCTACTCAATAATATTAGCATCACACTGGTTCTATCCTCTGTTGCTAGGGGTTCAAGTACTGGCTTTTACTGCAGAATTACTGAGTTCATGTTAACGTCCTGAATGATCAAACTTTGGGGTGTATTGCATCATTGTTATATCAACTTTCTTGTTCTGGAACTAGTATATATCTTCTATTTTATTTTTATTGCGGATGCATTGTTTTACATGCATAGTCTTGTGCTTGGGGGCTGGTGTCTTCTGTCATAACTAAACATCATTAATGTGTTTGTTTGGCACTAGTTTGACCATTGTATGCTGGAATTAAACTTTAATTTCATTTACAACACTGCTCTCTTGAAAATTTGGAAAATTTTGACATTGTTTCAAATTTGATTCATATTTGAAATAACACTTGAATGCTCATTAATTGGTATACATCAGGAAGCACTAAGGGAGCATTTTTCCGCTATTTCATCATTTACACAGTAACATATGTATGAAACTCATTGTTTTTTTTTTCTTGCAATCACTTCACTGGATATGCAAACTTCCTCAGCCTGTATTGATTCATTATATATACAAAGAAATGTGTGAAAATATCGCTTTAACCTTAATATATTCATAATTGATTAACTGCCAAGGGTTGCGTAAATACCCTTTACCCTTTTATCATGGCTGTCAGCCACTTCCCATGTGGATACATAAATTCATACACTCACTTCACGATCCCATAAGTCATCCTCATCATTCACTGTGGACTTTTTACTATTGTTGAGAAGCATTAATGCTTTGTTTGTATTCCCCTTGATTCTCTATGGAGGTCTTTATCTTTCTGGAAGGAGGGCACTCGATTAGAATGAACCTGAGGAAAGGATGCATTTGGTATCATGGTTTCACTAAATGAATTCAGACAAAGAATCTTTAATGAGGGCTATAGATGGAATTCTGGAAGTTACAGATGAAACTTTTGAAAGTATTTGCACTGTTGCTGAACTAGCAGGTCATTGCACTGCATGAGAACCATTTCAACGGCTTGATATGGGCCATGTTGTCAATGTTTTGGCACCTTTGGTTGAGAAATGGAAGCCCAAAGATTTAGATAATGATGACTCTGGGGGAATCGATTTTGAGATGAATCTCCCTCAGGCTCTGAAGAAATGGCAAGCATTCGAGGACAAAAGTGCAAGTGGATTGGATGATAGCCAAGGAAGTCTTCCAACACGTCCAACTGGGTTTACTGATTCATTCACATCTTTTGATGGACGTTGAAACTACATGGAAAAAAAACTTGGATCCAAACAATTGATAAATCTGTAGAAATACCTGTACAGGACAATATGAGGTATTCGGTCTGTTATGTATGCATTGTCTATTGTTTTTTTTCGAACCCCTACTTCTATGATTAGCAGGGGATGTGCATGGATCCTTTTGAGTTTTATATTTATGAAAATATGAAATCAAGATAAGGAGGCTATTTTCAGCCTAAACAGTTTGAATTCTACCTTGTGCCTTCAATTCTCTTTTGAGAAAATTTGCTGTCATCAGTTCCCTTAGCCAAGTGAAATATTTGGCTTCGTTTTGAAGCCAGATGTTGTTCAAGACTGGAGGTTTTAGTGAAGTGAGTTCATGTATGGGAAGTTGGGTTGAATATTTGGGTGCAGACCATTTTGGTTTCTGCAATTTAATGCTAGAATAGAGTAGACAGTAGATTTGATCTCTGTCCACCCAGCAGTTACATAAAGTTATTGCCTGAGAAAATGTGAATGTGTGGGTTGGCAGATGAGCTACCAGTTTGTGTCTGCTATTTTTAGGCAAGTACTTAGGGAGATCTGAAAGGTGTGAAACACTGAATTAATTTTGAAGGTGATCCAAATTCTTCCATCAACGGTTTTGTCAAGTATAGTCTAGAAAAATCCATTAGTTGCAAGTAAGTGTGTCGGCCATACTTTTATGCAATTTGAGATGGGAAGAGGTCTGTTTACTGTATTGCAGTGGGTAGACACAAAAATATTGTAAGCAGTAAGTGCAGATCTCCAAAGCACAGTAAAAATGTGGGTGTCTAATAAACATTGAGTTATGGTTGAGCCCTGAGCTTCCCAGCTCGAAATAAATCAACGAAACTCCATTTCTTGTTTACTATGCCTGATAAAGCACAGAGATATAATCAAGCCATGAGTTTCCCTAGCTTAAAATAAAGTTAAAAAGAAGTTATCATGTTGAAAATTAAGGAGATTATACTATTTATTGTATGTTAGAAATACATTCAGTCCAGGCTGTTGGACGAGAGGATAACTTTGCATGGAAAAGTTTGAAGGAATTCCTTTATTCCTTGAGGCTCATTGCATTGTATTTCTCTGGCAATGTATGCCATCAGGTTGTGTGGTGGGCTTAGAAGGTGTACATTTTAGCTACTATATGAACTAATAAAATGATATTAGAGTTGGGTGGGTGAGTTTGAGGGGATTTGTATCAGCAGGTTGGAAATACAAATGTTTTTCTGACCAAGTGTCTACTTTTATAATCCTTTCTGTTTGCAAGGTTGTTTTCCTAGAAGGCCATTTGTGAGGGAATTCTCACTAAGGACCATCTATATAAATTTTATTGTTCTATGTGATGACTATCTCTGAGATCTCTGCTTACATCTAAGCCTACAAATAAGTATACTGTTCATTCATTCTATGATGAAAGCAAAAAAAAATGCTGGTATGGTTTTGCCATATACAAACACTGCTTTCCTGGTTGGATATTTCATATCTCATTAACATGACTACTACGACCACCATCTCACTGAGCATGGGACTATTCAGTACTGCAATCACCAACTCTTTTGCTCACTCATTCACTACTGCAGTTATCAACTATGTTTCTCACTCATAAGTGTTTTTTTTGTTTTTGTCCTCTCTCTATATACACTCTTTATTTTAATGAATAGTACTGCCACTATGCTGTGAACCACTGCAACTACCTTCTTTTTTTCCTTTCTCGCATGTATTTTTTTAACCTTCTCAGTCAAGGTGGAAAGTAAGGATTCATACTACTAATAATGAAAACTCTAGATCACAAAAAGACTTAAAGCAATAACTCTTTATATTAAATCCATGATTATGTTCACAGAAAAAAATATGTATGTTTTGAGGAATTGAATGATGTACTTTAACTAAACTGCATGGCAATAAAAATAATATGATAAACATTGAATTGGTTGGATGTAAGGAAAACACAATTAAAGGTTGGGATGGTGAAGACTTGAATAAGGCAATTATTCCATTTGTTTAATTATTTATCATTTGACAGGTCATATTGTGAGCTGCATTATATATCATGAAATTGTCTTAGTGCTAGTAAATAATGAATATGAGATCATGTTGGAAACAGTTTCTGAAGTTTTGAGTCTTTTACGCGATTAATTAATTGCTTTGGAAGATGGAAAAACCAACAAATTGGAAGAGTGGGACTTTTATATTCACTAAGGTTTTAAAGAAATCATATGCATAAAACGTATACTAGCACCTTCTAGTGGAACTGATAGTGCACTAATCCATTGCTTTCCATTATTTTGGCTTGGTACCACCTTATAGCATATCCAGGTTCAAATGTTATTTTCCATGATGGACAGTTGAATATGTATCAACTCTAATTGTTATTGAGGGGTTCCACAAGGATGTCACATGAGCCTTTATGATGCCCATTTTAATGTAGATAGCCACCTATGTTAAGGTTCTATTTTTCAGTTCCATGTTGTTATTTATAAACATTATATACATTTGGTTGGACACATGAAAATCAATTAATGGATTTGGCATTGATGATGGAAATGATGGATGTATGACCAAGTGTATGACATACTTGGTTACAATTTATCTAGTGCATGAATTGTTAGAGTTATTGTTGCATCGTATAGGCTTATATAGATATGATTTATCTAATCAATAACTTAGTGAAATTATGAATTATCTGATGTAAGATTTATTTCCAGTATGAACAACAAAAATTGACACGTGGACACTGGGCTTAATAAACATGATATTTAAGATCATGTATCTATATCTATTTTGTGGTTATATATGCATGGATGAGAACTAAACTACAGATTGGAAAGAACCGTGTGATAACTAAGATCTACTATTCCATTGTGGAAGGTCGAGACGACCAATGAGGAAGGTACAATGTACATTATTCTATTACATTTGATATCTACTTGATATGCACTCTTATGACGCAAGTAAAATATAAATGACAGGTGGCAAGATGACCTAACTGGATTATGCAATGACAAGTCCAACCAGCTCTATAGTGTAGTTCGTGTTAGGGTGTTGACCCTAGTTCTGAAGGAGGGGTGGAGGCATTTCCCACCGTGTATCCTCCGAAACCTGGAATCG
>APFE030397521.1:0-26464 GCA_000404065.3 Pinus taeda | reverse complement strand
TGATGATACTGGTCTGGGACTAGTGGTAGGAGTTGTACCCACTATGACACTGACTTCTGGTCGGTTGAGGACTGGTCTGGGACTAGTGATACACACTCTGAGACTGACTTTGAGTCAGTGGAGGATGGTATGATGCATCCTCGATCATTTCTTCTTCCTCATAATTCAAACAAAGAAGATCAGAGCAAAACAGAGCAGAGTAGAGTAGATCAAAATAGGGCAGAGGTCAAGTCGTATAGGGCAGTGCATTTGATGGATGAATAGTAGCGACGATAGACGAATTACAGATGGAGTTCTCCCTAGTTGAAAGGAAGTGTTAAAATTGGAAACTAGGGCCAAACTCCATGTGGGTCATCTTATTCATGGCCGATAATTTTTTTATTAGATTCCTCTCGTCGAGAGGTGTAGGATTGATCTAAAGTTCATCCGATTCTGATAAGTATTTATGGAGATAAGAATTTATTTTGATTATGGAATAATTATGAAGCTGACTAGCAACTCATGTAGGCTCAGAAGCCCAACAGATGCATCTATTCATCATCAACATTTGTGCATAAATACAAGAGGTCTTTTCCATATTTACACACTCTCATCTCATCACATCTCTCTCTTGCACTGGTGCGCGACGAAATCTTCCACTGGTGCGTGGTGAAATATTGCACTGGTGCGCGATGAAATGTTGCACGGGTGCACGGTGAAATCTTGCACTGGTGTGTGGTGAAATCTTGCACTGGTGTGCAGCAAAATCTTGCACTGGTGTGTGGCGAATCTTGCACTGGTGTGCGACGAAATCTTACACGAGTGCGTGGCGAAATCTTGGACTAGTGCACGACGAAGTCTTGGACTGGTGCACGATGAACAACTCACCAGTAGAGACTTGACGATTTCGATCTAGGGTTTGCTGTTGCTGATATAAATAAGATCTTTGTACTATTTCTTTCTGTTGAATTATTGAAGATAAAAGAAGATTTGATCAAAGGGTTTCCCCATATTGGGGCTTGTCCTTGGCTAGCGACCACATCTTGTGTCTGTTGAAAATGCAACAAGATGATGGAGCTTAGTGAAAAGAAGTTGCCTTCACTAAGTGGTCCCGCAGGCTATTTTTGGCGCAAAGTCTATTTTTAGACATATGGATCATGGTCTATGAGTTGCAGGATGCTATTTGTCGATGATTGGTCAAGTTGGTAAAAATAGATGGACTTCTATTTTTAGACATATGGGCGGAGCCTATTTTTAGACTACAAGGCTAAAAATAGAACAATCGAATATTATTAGCTCTTAATAATATTTGGACTATAAACATTATCTTATTCTCTTGGAGCACTTCAATTCGAGCTACGGATGTGGCACATGCAACTGCCAGAAGGAAATACGTGGTTCTTATGGGCTACTTGAGCTATTGCATGAAGGAGTTTAGTTAGAACTTCAGTGATTGAGTTCTGTGGAGTTGAATGAGGAGTTGATGGAGTTGTGTTCAGTTTGACTTAGTTGAACTAGTTGTATTTAGTCTAATTGATCAATAGACTAAGTGATGAGTGGTGTGAATTAGTTATTAATTAATTCACTAATTATTAACTCATAAAGCAACTAAAGAATACATCAGTTAACTCAATGCACGGATAGTTCAGTGGAGACAAGTGTTAGAGGTGAGTGAAAGGGCAAGACAACTATCAGTTGTGACTATAGTTGTGCATGAGAGTTGCACAATCAATGGATTGAGCATTGCCAATGAGGATTGCATGGTATATCCAAGGGAAATACGAATTTGGATCATTCATTCATCAGTATTATCATGCAGGATTGCGCAGTGGAGGCAGGCAAGCATCGGAGGAGATTTGAGCCAGTGATTGATTCAGATCTGAGCTAGTTTGTGTGTAACAGGTGTAGATAGTACTGAGTACTTGTGAGGAGTATTTTACTATGTATTGCTACATGTTCTCAATCAATATAATATACAGATAGTTGGGGGTTTTTAGCTGCATGATTTCCCCGTGATATTCTGTGTTGATATGTGCGATTGATGCTTCAATGTGCGCATGTGATTGTTTCTTAATACTGCAAAATTGATTATCAACGTAGAGGAGGTTATGTATTATGCATGATTCCGCAAATAGTGTATAATCAGGATAATATCTGTGAATAAGTGTCATAATATTCAAAATTTCTACATGGTATTGGAGCTGGTTGATTTGTAGAAGAAGTTCTATAGGATATCAAAGCGAAGTTGATCATTGGATATATTATTCAGGAAGTGTTTATATTTTATTTCTTCAGGCAGAGTCTGTAATCGGGCCATGTAGCTTCTGGATTCATCCTTCTTTTGGAAGGTGAGATATCTGGTGAATGCCCATACATTCAATCTCTGTACGAGAAATACTTTGTTCTCACGAATTTTAGATCGGAAGCGGTTGAGTTTTGAGCTGGTGGAATGGTGCTCAAGGATAAACTCAGAAACATCTAAGTTTGAGAATGGAGACAGTATGCCCCAGTATCTCACGAAGTTCACCCAATGCCGGGATGAGCTGGGAAGTGTGGGGGTGACTATCGATGATGAGGATGGTGAATCTAGCACTCCTTGGCCTTCATAAGAGCTGGCATAGCTTACAAGACTCGGTGAATGGAAGGGAGAAACTGCCAAATTGGGAATGACTATGGTCGCATTTGATGCAGGAGGAGATTAGATAGAGCACCAGATACAGTTCTTCATCTATGCATGATGAGGAGAACTATGCCTTCACGAGTAAGGCGAAGAAGGGGAAGGAGAAGGTTTCTCTTTCCGAATCCAGTTCTTCCAATGATGGGAAGAAGGTTGACAAATCAAAAGTGCGATGCTTTCATTGTCATGAGGTGGGCCATCATGCCTCAAATTGCCCACAGAGGAAATCCAAGAAGGGATCTGGGGAAGGATCTAAAGGTGAGGCACTTGCTTCACAGTTTGAGTTGGATTTCACACTCTTCGCATGCATGGTTTCATCCATGGTGGGAAGTGGTTGGTTTCTTGATAGTGGAGCTTCTTTCCACATGACTGGCGATAAGAGTTTGTTCAATACTTTGGAGGAGAAAGATCTCTAGATACTCATAGCGATGGGTAATGATGAGAAGTATAGTGTCTGAGGTGTAGGCACGGTTATTTTTCAGAGGGAGCATGGATCTCACTTTACCTTGACCGATGTCAAGTATGTACCAGGACTAAAGAGAAACTTGGTGTCGATCGTGATGCTGGAAGATAGAGGCTATGATGTAGTCTTCAGAGAGGGAAAGGTTTTCCTTAGACACATCATCACTAGACAGGTGAAGTAGATTGGTTCACGGGTCAAGAACCTCTATTCTCTTGAGGTTCAAGATGCATGCAAAGCCTTGAGCAGCAAGGCAACTGATGGAGACTTGGTGGTTGAGAGGGAGGGTATATTACCTCTCAACATGAAGAGCCAGAAGAAGTCTCAGAGGATTGTGGAGGAGCCACGATTGGTGCAGCAGCTTCAGGAGGTTGTGGAGCAGCCACAACAAGGGAAGCTGAGTGGAGATTGAGTAGAGACATATACTCATGCTGAGACCTCTAGTAGGGGGAAACTTCGAGCCAGGTGGGCTGAGGGATCACATGCAGCCATACCTCCAGGTAGGAGGTGGGGCGATATGGAGTGATCATCCTAAGGAGGAGGGGTAAGATCCTTGAGGTACCCAACCTCTTGGATGAGACCTTGCTACGGGAGCCCCGATGTGGAGTAGCAGGAACTAACTAATTGGGTAGAGACAGATACAGATGGAGTGGAAAAGAGAGCGACTGTGTTGGGAATCCTAGGACAACACATAGCTAGTAGGCTGCAGCAATGCGAGAGGCACAAGTGTTTTGCACAGTGCTAAGGTGGCAGAGAGAAGTTTGCAATGGTGCGAGATGCATGGATATGTTGCAGTAGCGCAGATGTCAGAGAGGGAGAACTTTTTAGCAGAAGGTAGAGCTTCAGCATCAGAGTATGTTCTTAGCCCAACAGAGTGGTTAGTTCGGACTGTTTTTTGTTCCAAGTGTTGTTGGAGCAAGTGGAGCGGGTAGATGTGTTGCATGCAAAACATTCTAGAGTTACAGGATCGGGTTTGAGAGGAAGCCTTTCTTGTTGAGAGGGAGTGTTGAAAAGTGTGCAACAAGAAATGCTTGTTGAGAATGCAACAAGATGATGGAGCTTAGTGGAAAGGAGTCGCCTTCACTAAGTGGTCTCGCAGGCAAGTTTTGGCGCAAAGTCTATTTTTAGACATATGGATCATGGTCTATGAGCTGCAGGATATTGTTTATGGATGATTGGTCATGTTGGGAAAAATAGTGTAGTGTACTTCTATTTTTTGGATCACAGTAGTGTGATCAGATTCTATTTTTAGACTGTCAGGTAAAAATAGAAACAGTTAAATATTATTAGCCCTTAGTAATATTTGGACTCTAAACTTTATCTTATTCTCTTGGAGCACTTCAGTTGGAGCTACAGATGTGGCACATGCAACTGATTGAAGGAATCACGTGGTTACCTATGGGTTGACTGAGCTATTACATGAAGGACTTTAGTTAGAACTAAAGTGGCTGAGTTCTGTGGAGTTAGATGAGTAGTTAATGAAGTTGTGTTCAGTTTGACTTAGTTGAACTAGTTGTATTTAGTCTAACTGACCAATAGATTAAGTGATGAGTTGTGTGAATTAGTTATTAATTAATTCATTAATTATTAACTCATAATGCAACTGAAGAATACATCAGTTAACTCAGTGCAAGGACAGTTCAGTGGAGACAAGTGTTAGAGGTAAGTGAAAGGGTGAGTTGTGACTATCAGTTGTGCATGAGATCTTGCACAATCAATCGATTGAGTATGCCCATGAGAATTGCGTAGTATGTGCCCAGTATTATAGCCGGTGCTCACGTGATTTCCAGTGTGAGTGATTTTCCAAGGTAAATAGAGCTTGGAACAAGTTTGGATTCATTCATTCTCAAGCAGGTATTAAGCAGTGGAGGTAGGCAAGCAACCGAGGAGATTTGGAGATTAGATCTGAGTTGTATTGTGTGCAGCAGGTGGAGATAGTACTGAGTACTTGTGAAGATTATTTTACTATGTATTGTTACATGTTCTCAATCAATATAATATACAGATAGTTGGGGTTTTTAGCGAGATGCTTTCCCCGGGGAAATATTGTGTTGATATGTGTGATTGATGCTTCTATGTGCGCATGTTTTTGTTTCTGCTTCTGTAAATTGATGATCAACGTAGAGCAGGTTATGTATTATGCATGTATTCCACAATAGTGTATAATCAGGATAATCTCTGAGAATATGTGTCATATTATTCAAAATTTCTATAAGAATGTCATGTGCAGCGAAGTGATTGGGACCTGCGTGTACCTGTAGTATTATGGGCTTATAGGACGACATGCAAGAAACTGATGGGGCATGCACCTTTTCGGCTTGTCTATGGAGTACATCATGCCTAGTCTTCGCATAGCAATGCTCACAAGTATGACAGTTCACAGAGCCTTGGAGGAGAGGCTCGCGCAGTTGGAGGAGCTTGAAGAAGAACGCTTTTTGGTTGGATTTCACCAGTAGGTCTAGAAGTAGCACGAAAAGGCTTGGCATGATCGACATATTAAGTTGTGCACCTTCAAGGTGAATGATTTGGTGTTGTTTCATGATAGTAAGTTCGATAAATTCTAAGGGAAGCTCAAAATGCATTAGCTGGGACCATATGTTATTAAGGAGATCACAGATGATGGTGTAGTGATGTTGGTAAAGTTAAATGGAGAAATCTTCCCAGGAAAAGTCAATGGGAGTCATTTGAAAGTGTACACAGGTGGCTTCGCCATCTGACTAGCCGATAGAAGCATAGTCTTAATGCTACAAGTAGTTGAAAGGAGGCGTAGGACTATAAACTACTCTCCCCAAGAGCTGTGCGATGTCAGGTCTACGTGCAGTAGCAAAGTGTCACAGGGTCCACGGCAGCGTGAGGGTAGCTCCGCTGCTATGTAGTTCAGCTGGAAAGTGACCATTACAATGACTATTCACGATGTGATGCTTGGTTTGAGACCAAATGGAGCAGGCAACAGGCATTTAAGGCAAACTTTATGGACAAGATTCTTGAAAATCTACCACTAAGTGAGCATTAATGGACTGAATGTGGGGGGAATGGTTGAATTTAAATTCAAAAGGCACTATAAATTACGAAGGGGTGTCCAACAAACAACACTTGGCAATGTGAGAACTGAGTTGTTGTGCACCTCGACACTTATGAACCTAAACTTGTTCAATCTTTTGAAGACGAAGTCATTGTTTGATAACTCACCTGAGCCATTGAGAGAATTGTGGAATAACACTATGGCCGCACCATAGGAAGCCATGGATACTAGAGAAATGACCGCTAAGGAGGTCGTGTAGGCCACGATGGTAGGAGAATCCCTAGAAAGTGTTGGGATAGTAGCAGAAATCCCTAAATCGCCATGCATTCCTAGACCCAAGAAAGATAAGAAACCTATGGTACTGGTGCATGTGTCCCCTAGGAATCTGTTACGGACTAGGCTTACGATGGAAGAAAAGGGTAAGGTGATCAATTTGGAAGCCGATGAGGAGGAAGGCTTTGAAGAAATCCTGGAGGAGGAGGAGGAGGATGTAGAGATGGAGGTAGAAACCCTGGGTATGGACCCTGTGATGAGGCTGCCCATATATGTTCCTCCCTAAAAGGGAAAAGCAAGGGTTCCCAAAGACATAGATGAGAGCAAAAGCTCTCTACAGACTCCGCTGCTCCCTAACAACACCATTTTTGAAGGAGCGCACTTGGGGCGAGTGCCAGTACTAAAATTTGAAGACTTGGATCTTATGGACCACAACAAGATCCCACATTTGGTGATTTCGCAGCTCATGCACCAAAAGAAAGATGTGCCAATGGGAGTTATAGAGTTGGAACCGCATAAGTGGCTAAGAAGTGTAGAAAAGGTAGGACTATGAAACCTTCTCTAAGTGTCGCATTACCATTGCACCCCAATGTCTATTTTCGTCATCAAGTAGTTGCTCTACCTGGTGCATGATGGGTGCTTGTGGCTGGAGGAGTGCATCCCCATAACGAACCACTTAATTCATAGAATGACCCAGCTACCTTGCAAAGGGGAGGACCCAACGAACATCTCGGAGGGTAAGAGTGATGATTTGGCCATTGCAGAGGCCATGAAGAATAAGTTCAAGTTGGAGAAGAAGAAGGGAGGATACACTCTCCAGCATCAACAATGTTGCGGTCAAAGTCGCAACGTAGATATTGACCCGAAAGGTTATGCGGAAGTGCCGTGTGAATGAGGTGCCTGTACTGGTGGTTGTACTTACCATGCAATGTGTAGAAAGGGTCTAGTTTAACTAGGTATACTACTTGTGTAAAGAGTTCCTGGAGAACTACTGCGAGGCACAGGAGCAGGGGAAGACTTTTCGTTACACATGGTTTCTGTTGTCCATCGTGCTAGTGGCATGGGAATTACTTGAGGACATCCAGTTCCCGACGATTGCACAGGACCTTTCAAATGCAACGAAGTATCCTTCACTATGGGAAACTAGAGATGCACAGAGAATCAGGGACAATAAGATATTCTGGGTGTTCATGGAGATGAACATCAGAATGGGGATTAATTACAAGCCATAGTTATCGCCCACAGTCTATAATAGTTTACAGAGATTCGTAGAGTCCAAATTAGAGTTCCACCATGTATACATCAGGGGGAGGAAGGAGCCTATGAAGACTTGGCATGAGCTCCCTTATCTGGTGATGGACGATGTCATATTCACTGTCCTTGAGTCGTGGCTACTGGAGTGGCGCGCTCTAGCCAGCTCCATGGTGGAAGCAGAGAAGTCTGTCGTGCAAAGCAAAAAGGATGAGGAAAAATTGTAGATGGGATAGTTGGCAGATAAGCAAAGAAAATAAGCAACAACAGCCAAGGCCCAGGCAGCACGGGATACTGTGAAGGTTGCAGAAGAGTAGCAGAAGGCAGTAGAGGAGGAGCACACGAGCCAGAAGTCACCTTCGCCTGAACAGGAAACAGATATAGAGAAAGGTGGTGTGGACCCGCAGATGGCATCCACATAGTTGAAACGACATCACCCAAGAGCGTAGGTAGGGCCGCGGAAGAATTCAAAGGCTTCGAAAAATTCTTTCGACCCAATCACCCTTACTAAGGGGGATCTGTATGACATTGAGGAGACAATGAGGGATGTCACCGTGGAGGCCCTCCAGTAGTTTGAGGAAGAAAAGCAGATGGTTTTGGGAGCCATTTGGGCACAAATATAGGAGTTTCAGGTGCACACTCCACAGGTTGGTACTTTATCAACCAGTCTTGTAATGGGCACGTTCGCAGTTGAGGAAATGTTGCACACCAGAATGACCAACACTATAGTGCTACCAGATGGAGCACTCATGACAGAGAGTGAGGCCGATAGGCCTATGGTTGGCAGGATGAACAAAATTGGGCTAAACATGGTTGTGCTTCCTTGGGAGACACTCTACATTTTGCAGGATGGAGTTACCATAGAACTGCGAGCCAGGGAAGGTCGCGCGCTCCAAGTCATGACCGAGCAGTGCATCAACATTGAACAATTGAGCCTGCAGTGGACGAGGTAGTGGCATAGAACTGATAGCTAGTGTAGGTGGTTAAGGAAGCCTACCAGATGGTCCCAAAGCTACCCATCCAAACAGGGGAACCAGTGGAGCCAGCATCCGAAAACTAGCAGCAAGGGTGCGTGAGGCAAAGGAAGAGATGGCTAAGGTTCAACTGGAGTTGAACATTTAGATAGCCAAACTACAATTAAAGGTGTAGCCTTCAACTCCGCTAGAGTTTAAGGAACAATGTGCCAACATGATTACAGTGGCAATAGCGGAGGTCAACAATGTAGTGAAAGACTGCACAAGAATGTTCATGGAGTTGTTCTAGGTCCTCACCACTCTACATGAGGACCCAAAATTACAGCACCTAGAAATAGAGGCACATGAGCTGCAACAAAAATATGATGAAGTAAAAGGGATTGTGCAAATAGTTTCCCTTACATAAAGGCTCGTGCGGATACAGCAGGTGTAAGCGCTCAAGGAGTAGGTGGATGCTGCTAGACATAAGGAAACAGTTTTGAAGGCGTGATTACAACCATGGATTGATGAGGCATACTTCATTACAACCTATATTGAAGCAAAGCTCATGCATATGCAAGGAACATAGGAACATGTTCAGGGAAGCAGTTTAGCTACAACGGTTTCTGAACAGTGCGTCTAGGAAGTACAACAAGCAGCCGCTCAATGCGATGTTGGTCTTTCAGCGATCCGGGCAGAGTTGGGAGGTCTTCACGCAAAGATCTTCACACCGATAGAGTGACTCAAGGGCAAGTCACGATGTTTGTGTTGGGGGCCTGTTGGGCGTGGGACCCCCCAAGGGAAGTTTTGGGGCTTAGAGCCTAGATTTTGGTCAAAAGTTGTAACCCAGATGTAAAGACTCCGCATTTTGTGGGTGCGGAGTGCATAGTTTGTAAAAGAGTCATAGGGTTGTCCACCCTCAATTTTGTAATGTAATGTCGGTTGTACAGATCTAGCCATGGTTTGTAGACCATGGGATTGTATAAATAGAGCGAGGCTCTAAGTAGATAAAGACATCATAAGGTCATGGAATAATAAGGATGAAGAGTTGAGTCGTAGCTAAAGTGTAAAGTCTATTGTTGGGTCATAGAGTACGAGAAGGCTCTGCAACTGAGTGCACAGAGGCCTAGTAGTCCGCAGCTGAGTGTGTGAACCCCTATAGTTGAGTGCGCAGGGTGAGTCGAGTCTGTAACAGTTGGATCATTAATAAAGAGAGGTTTCATATCATTCTTGTGTATTTATCTCCTGTTTTCTGCATTGAATGTATTGGGTATGAATTTTATTTCTAATGTTTATATGATGCGTGAACACATGTGACTATCATAATTAAGTGAACGTGAGATAAAGTATTTATTTACGAGAAGTTAACTAAGATACTTAAGAAAATAAGTAATATACATAGTGTAATTCAGGGAAATAGCGCAGGACACTACCATAGCAGCGCAAAAGCATCTTAGCCCCTGGTTAGGGTTGCGCGAAAGGCGATTATAATATATCGTGTAGGTATTTAAGATTAGGACAATACGCGAAGTGACCTGTGTGAAGGTAGGCACAGTTGGACTAAATCGGCACCTTAAACATCTTAAGGGTGCAGAAACGTGGTTCCAGCATCCCCCCATACTACTTTGGTGAGACTTCAGGCTACACTCCACGAGCTGATCTCGAAAGGGCCAGTAGTGTAGGGATTTACTTGGCTAATTAACTCCGAACCTGGGTCAAACCCCCTCAAGCCAACAACCACAGCAGCCAACTGGAAATTCCCTATGGGAATTGCACAGTTCTAGCTACGAGTGACCCCAACAGACAACTTCCAGTTCCCTCTGGGAATTGCACAGTTCTGGCTACCATTGACCCCAACATCCAACTGGTAGTGCCCTCTAGGAATTGTGCAGTTCTGGCTTATAGTCTCCCCGGAAGTTCCCCTAAAAGACTATGCAATTCTTGCTTGCTAGCCCTTCATACAACCAGGACCGTTCCTCTGGAAAATTGCGCAGATCTTGCTATCCAACCCCCGCTGACTATTCATTCTGAAAAATGCACAGATCATGCCTGCCTTGCCCTCCTGCAGCTTGGACTGTCCCTCCCAAAATTTTGCGCAATTTCTCCTCTCAGCTGAGCCAAACCTCGCAAACAGTCATAGTCTACTCAGATTGCCTGTCTCCATCACTTAGTGACTCTTGCGTAGTTTTCATTAGTAGTGCCCGGAGCCATCATCCCACCTTGCAACCTTGCTACCTCTCTCGATCACCTGCATCTCAAATGATCATGTGTCATGGTAGACTATGAGGTTTTGGATTATGCTCAAAGTCTTTGCTTCATATGTGTATGTTGTGGTTGCTGTGGAAGCATCTGTTGCACTCACACATGGAGTCACATTCATTGTCGCACAAAAGTCATCTTGATCAATGAATGATAAATCATGAGTGTCGCAGTTGTCACTTGCATCGTCGGTCTGTCATGTTGAACATGTGCGTTTGGATGGTTTGGTCGTTTCATCATCAAGTTATCCGAGTGAGTGTTTGTATGATCACTTATGCATCTTTCCACTATTCACACACTTAGTTATTTTTGTTGAAGTTCTTATGACCAAACTCCCCATTGACAACAAGACCATCACCATGCTTTTAACTTAATCGACTATCAACCAAAAGAGCGTAGAAGCACCAAGCTTTCCTTTTTAAGCTGCACTACCAGCAAGCAATTCCATCAACTCTCATGTTGTCCACCCGAATAGTTGGACACGACATTCACCCCAGGACTGACTCCCCTCCAAATTGTGTAGAGGCCAATGACCTCACCCACTCGAATAACTAAGGAAATTGCGCAGCTAGGCCAATGACTTCATCCTTGTCTCCTTCAAGAAATTGCGCAGTTTTCCCAGTCAATCATATAGATAGTCGACCAAATTCTCATCCAAGAAATTTGCTCAATTTTCATGAGTAAGCCTTTCGCTGCCCATCAATCATCCAGCTCAAAAATTGCGCAGAGATAATCAACAGGCTAGCCTGCAGGCCTCAGTACATTTCCCCGCCAACAGCTCCTAGCATCACACTTCCAGTTCCCTCTGGGAATTGCACAGTTTTTGATGCTAGCGACCAAGCAACCAACTACCAGTTCCCTCTGGGAATTTCGTAGTTTTGGCTGCCAGTGACCCCAGTAGCCAACTAGCAGTTCCATCTAGGAATTTTGTAGTTCTGTATACCAGTGATGCCAGCAACCAACTGGCAGTTTCATCTAGGAATTATGTAGTTCTAGCTACTAGTGACCCTAGTAGCCAATAAGGAGTTCCTTCTGGGAATTGCATAATTCTGGCTGCCAGTCTCCCGAGCAGTTCACCCAAAAAATTGCGCAATCTTTGCCTGCTAGCCCTTCGTGCAGCCCGACCTGTTCCTCTGGAAAATTATGCAAATATGGTTGTCCAACCCGCTAACTACTCATTCCAGAAAATGCACAGGGCATGCTTACCTTGCCCTCCTGTAACTCGAACTATCCCTCCCAAAATTTGTGCAATTTTTCATCTCAGTCGACCCAGACCTCGCAAATTGTCACAATCGACTTATATTTCCCATCTCCATCACTCAATAACTCTTGCACATTTTTCATCATCAGTGCCGAAAGCCATCATCCTGCTTTGTAACCTTGTTGCCTCTCCTGATCACCTGCATCCGAAATGATCATGTGTCATGGTAGACTGTGAGGTTTTGGATTTGATGTTGTCTCGTAATGAGTGACTATAGGTACAGGTAAACCGACAAACATGTTAAGACAATGAATGGGATGAATGAAGGGAGCACATGCATATGGACAGAGTCACCAACAGACGAACGAATGAAGCATGCGAAGTGGATGAACACAATGAACATGCACCTTTGTGAATAGTTGAGCCTATCAAACCTTCCAGCATGAAAGCAAGGAACAACTTGCTAAAGCTTCTTCAAGTGAACCATGCTAAAGCTTCTTCAAGTGAACCAAGGACCATCAAAGGCTCTGTGCACTTCGCCATATAGAGGTGAAGCTATGATACACCATGAAGACATCCATCACCCAGTAGCACTATAGCTCGACATGCACTCTAGTAGTAGCACGAATGTACCAAAATTGTCATTTCAAGTCATGTTGAGTCAAGTCATGAGTCATGTTGCCCACATGTCCACTATGGGCTTGTTGTGAATCAATGTGATGTAACATGGAAACTCAAAAGACCCACTTGTTGAACATAGAGTCACATAAGTCAGAAATTCATCGAAGTCGAATGGTCATGAGGGTAGTCGAGCAACCACAAGGGTCAGTTTCACTCTTGGCTATAAACACCCCCCTCATTTGTACATGAAAGGACTTTTCACCTTAGTTCTTCCCACATAGACAAGAGAGTCTGTAATCTTTTCTTTGAGGAGTAAGTAGTGGCTCCAATACCCAACTCACAGGGTTAGTGATGTAGGGTATAATGATGTGTATTGGAACTTTTTCTTAATTAAGAAGCCTATCAACAGGCCAACATGTTTTCCACACATGTATTGTATTTATTATAAGACAGATCTTTAACACTTGTAATGCATGTTGCTTTAACGTGTGTTCTACATTTGAACTGATTCATTTGTTGTAATACATAATCTATTAATGGAAATGTGTTGTATATCTTGTTAATGTTGTCCCATCCATTCCAACTATTTCGTTGGACATGAGAAAAACCTTTCACAGGAACCTTATTGTAACAACCATTGCACTCATTCAGACTCATCTGTGAGTGTTGTACTTGTTATCTTACCTTGTATGTTGTGACTACTGTATCCGAGTGGATTGCTCCACCAGAAGATATGTACGTCTTTTTTTGTTTTGCCTGGCCTAGTTGGGATTGATCCCTTTCAACCTCGAACTCACCTTCACTCTCTTCCCCTCACAGTGAAAGAATCATCAACAAAAGTACACTTACACTTACTAGGCATGAGAACCTCACTTCCCGAAGATAAAGCATACCACTTTCCAGTGTTGACAAGCAAGAGCTGAGGCAAATCCTTAACACAATGGCAACCAGGCCATCATATCGAATGGGAATCCCACACGAAATGGTGTGAGGTCTAGTTGGGACTTCATACCTGGGTGATCCCCTGAATGTTGGCAGGTCCAACACCATCAACATTTCTAGTGTTATAGTGGCTACAACCACCCTCCAAAATTTTGGCCTGCGCCAATTTTAGAGCCTCCATTGAAGAGATTCACTTGATGAATGCACACACTCAGGTTCACTTTGTGAGCTTGTGTGAGACTTTACATCCGCATTTCTTGTTCATTACATTCAAGTCTGTGCATGCTAATGTCTAAGTCATGCTTTCAACCGTGTTCTCGTTATGCCCAAAGTATTTGCTTCATATGTGTATGTTGTGTTTGCCATGAAAACATCTGTCACACTCACACACAAAGTCACATTCATTATCATGCAAGCATCATCTCGATCAATGAATGATCAATCATGAGTTTCGTGTTGTCACTTGCACTGTCGATGAGTCATGTTGAACATGTGTGTCTGAATGGTTTGGTCATTTCATTGTCAAGCCATGTGAATGTGTGTTCGTATGATCACCTATGCATATTTCAACTGTTCACACACTTAGTTATTTTTGCTGAAGTTCTACTAACCAGAATCCCCATTGAAAATTGGACCATCATTCTACTTTCAACTCGATCAAATGTGAACAAGAACAGCACAGAAGCACTAAGCTAGCCTTTTCAAGCTATGCTTCCCGCAAGAAACTCAATCAACTCTCATGTTGGCTACTCAGATAGTTGGACCTTGCAGTCAACCTAGGACTGACTCCTCTCAAAATTGCGCAGAGGCCAATGACCTCACCCGCTCAACTGACTGAGGAAATTGCACAAACAGGACAGATAGACAACGAGTGCCTGTCACTGTCTCCTTTAGAAAATTGCGCAGTTTTCCCAGTCACTCATATGGATGGTTGACTGGCTGCTCATCCAAGAAATTGTGTAATTTTCATGATAAGACCTTCCATTGTTCATCTGCCATCTCAAATCAGAAATTTCACAGAGATGATCAGTAGGCCAACCTCCCAGCCTTAGTGCATTTCCGCGCCAGCAGCTTATAATAGCCAACTACCAATTCCCTCTGGGAATTGTGAAATTTCTGCTGCCAATGACTGAGTAGCCAAATGCTAGTTCCATATGGGAATTATAGATTTTTGGCTACCAGTGACCCCAGCATCCAAATGGTAGTTCCCTCTAGGAATTGAGCAATTCTAGCTGCTAGTGACCCCAGTAGCCAACTAGCAGTTCCCTCTGTGAATTGTGTAGTTCTGGATGCCAGTGTCCCCAGTAGTTAACTGGAAGTTCCCTCTAGGAATTACACAGTTTTGGCTGCCAGTATCTTGGGAAGTTCCCCCAAAAAACTCCATAATCCTTGCCTAATTTCCCTTCATGCATCCCAGCACGTTCCTCTAGAAAACTACACAAATCTAGCTGTCCAGCCCTAGCTGATTGTTCCTTCTAGAAAATACGCAGAACATTCCTACCTTGCCCTCTTACAGAACAGACTTTCCCTCCCAATTTTTGTGCAATTTTGCCTCTTAACCGAGCCAGACCTCCTAGACAATCATTGTTGACTCAGATTTGTCGTCTCCATCACTCAGTGACTCTTGCACAATTTTCATCAGTAGTGCCTGGAGCCATCATCCCGCCTTGCAACCTTGCTGCCTCACCTGGTCACCTGCATTTGAAATGATGATGTGTCATGGTAGATTAGGAGGTTTTGGATTTCATGTCGTCTTGTCATGAGAGACTGTAGGTATAAGTACACCAACAAACATGTCAAGATGATGAAAGGGATGAAGGAAGGGAGAACATGCAAATGGACAGGTTCACCAATGGACGAATGAATGAAGCATGCAAAGCGGATGAACGCAATGGACATGCACCTTCATGAACAATTGAGCTTGTCAAGCCTTCCAGCGTGAAATCAAGGAACAACATGCTAAAGCTTCATCAAGTGAACCAAGGACCATCAATACTCTACGCACTTTGCCATGCGGAGGTGAATCTATGATACAACATGAAGACATCCATTACCTAGCAATACTGTTGCTCGACATGCACTCCAGCAAGCACAAATGTACCAACATTGTCATGTCAAGTCAAGTCATGAGTCATGTTGCCCACATGTCCACTATGGGATTGTTATCAATCAATGTGATGTAACATGGAAGTCCAAGAGACCCACTTGTTGAACAAAGAGTCATGTAAGTTGGAAAGTCATGGAATTCAAATAGTCATGAGGGTAGTCGAGAAACCACATGGGTCAGTTTCACCCTTGGCTATAAATAGCCCCTCATTTGTAAATGAAAGGACTTTCCACCTTAGCTCCTCCCACATAGCCAAGAGAGTCCGTAATCTTATCTTTGAGGAGTAAGTAGTGGCTACAACACCCCACTCATCGGGTTAGTGATGTATGGTTTAACGATGTGCCTTGGAACTTTCACTTAATTCAGAAGCTTGTCAATAGGCCAACACATTTCCACACATGTATTGTATTTATTGTAAGACTGATCTTTAACACATGTAATTCATGTTGCTTTAACCTTTATTTTACATATGAACTAATTCATTTGTTGTAATGCATAATCTATTAATGGAAATGTGTTGTATATGCTATTAATGTTGTCTTGTCCATGTCGACTGCTTTGCCAGACATCATATAGACCTTTCACATGAACCTTGTTGAACCAATTGTTGCAATCATTCAGACTGATCCATGATTTCTATACATGTTAACTTAACTTGTATGTTGTGACTACCACATCCGAGTGGACTACTCCACTGGATGTTGTGTATGTCCTTTTATGTTGCATGTTAATAGCTAAGTTCGGATTGATCCCTTTCAACCTGGAACTCACCTTCACTCTCTTCCCATTAGAGTGAAATAGCCATCGACACAAGTACACTTACACTCACTAGGCACGTGAACCTTACTTCCCGAAGACAAAGTAGACCACTCTCCTATGTTAACAAGCAAGCGTTGAGGAAAATAATTAAGAAAATGGCAACCGAACCATCATACATGACGGGAATCCCACACCAAACAGTGGCGGGTCCAACATCATCACCATTTCTAATGTTGTAGCAGCTACAACCACCCTAAAAATTTTTGGCCTGCACCAATTTTTTAGCCTCCCTTGAAAAGATTCACTTGATGACTATACACACTTGGGTTCACTCTGTGAGCTTGCGTGAGTCTTTACATCCACTTTTCTTGTTCATTGCATTCAAGTCTCTACATGATTATGTCTATGTCATGCTTGCAACCATGTTTTGGTTATGCTCAAAGTCTTCGCTTTGTGTGTGTATGTTGTTGATATGAAAATGAGATCTTAAATCAATATCAAGGTATTACAAAATCATGTGCAGGAATGCCTATATTATTTAGTGCAATGGATTGGAAAGATTACGAATAATATAGACAATGAACATTTATAAAACATAATAAACACACACATCAACACAACAAATATTCAAGGAGTTCACCAGAATTTTTGGCTATGTCTCCTGGTCCAGCTTTCAGTGTCGACCTCTATATTATGTCTTCAAGAGCAGATTATTACAAGTGTGAGCTCAAATTGAGTCTCAACACAATAGTGAAAAAACAATAGGCATTTACTTGAAATCCTCAATTCTAGAAGAGTACACAGACTCTCCCTCTTGCTCTTATTCTTCTGCTTTATCTCTCTGTCTGAGAAACTGCTTCCCTCTTGTTCTATTATGGGATGGCTTTTTAAGCATATCAGCGCTTGTTTGTTTGTCTCCCTTTTCAGGCTCTTTGGTTCTCGGCTATTGTTATAGACATTTTTGGGCACTCAACCCCAATCACAAATGTCCATAAAATGAGGGCTCCTAAGTCCCTAAAAGTGTTGCTTCACTGCCTAAAGGAACAAGGTCAACTGATTACATCATCTCCCAGAAGTTCCCCATTGAAAACTGCTCATAAATGGTCAAAACTGGACCATACTGAAAGCTCAATGCGGAGGGTGAGATTCATATCACCTTCCCAATGTAAAGGGTGTGATGCATACTATTTTGTCCCTCTATAGGGTGCGATGGTCGGGAATGGACAAATGGCAGGGACAAAAATGCGAGGTGGAAGATCATGGAATCTTCCAGAAGCTTCCCCTCTGACACTTGCTACTCCATTTTCGACCAGGGATGAGTAAGAGATCATCATTCTCCAAGTGGAAACAGGAGCTATCAGAGAGAAGACACTAATCAAGATCCCAAAAGATGACTCACCTCTCTGTAATCATCTATATATGGATCCCTCATCATAGAGATCCGGAGGCTGGAATTTTGTAACTTATAGAGAAGTGTTGTTGGTATTCTGGTGTACATTCATAGTGTTGGGTGATTTTGCTTTGCTTGAGGTGAAGAAGGGCTTCACTGGAGGATGATGCTGGGTCAGAGCTGCTCATGGTTGTAATCCTCTTGCTACTTTTTATCTGAATAAAGCTATTCTTTTTTCCTTCCATATTCTTGTGTATTTGTTTATATTTGCTTGTATATGGTTAATGCACATCTGATCCTACATTATTTATGAACTTAGATCCTAGTTTCTTGTATAGTAGTATGTTGCTATAATTCTATAGGTCCTTTTGAAGCTGAGCAGACAAAGAGCAAGCGACAAAACTCTATCAAGAAGGAGAGGAAATCGAGCACAAGACTCAGGTTGGCCCTCTTGGTTTTCTTCTCATCTATTTTCATAAAAGGAATCAATAGTAGACTTTGATTGTTTGTTTCTAAGATAGCCACCCATCTTAGTCAGAATAGCAGTATCTGTGTGGACACTATTCTCGTATAACAAAATGGCAACTCCACTGGGGAGCGATTAGATTACTTGTTAGCCTATCTATCCTCGTTCCTTTTATAAACATACAGACGGAGCCTGAAGTCAAGCCAGCTAGCCTTCGAACTACATTTGTCATACAAATGCAAAGTAGATCAATGCTGCTTCAGTCAATCTCTGGGTTTTGTTTATGAATTAAACAATAGATCTGCAAGCAATCTGATTGCCCTGAGTGGTGGCTTTAGTAACCTCTTAGATCACCCCTATGTTTTACATACATTGATCTGTACTTGTTCAGCTTAAACACCTGCACTAAACTGCAAACTGTGAGTGAAGTCTCGTTCAAAGTCTCGCACTGTAACCATCGCACCTTGCCTTCAAGGCAACATGTATGCATTGCACTTCCCGAATTGATTAGGTGCGTTGCATACTAAGTTCACTGTGTAACAGGTGCAATGGTCAGGGAGGATTGAATTTGCCTTCCGACTGTGGATTTTTCTCACTGTTTTCAGTCTTATTCAAGAGTTTTTTGCTGTCTGTAATCAGTGTGCTTCTGTGAATACCCCCTTCTCTTGCATTATTCCGCCTCCTTAGTGCAAAGAACTATAAACATTTTTTTATGTATTGTGCATCCTTTTAGTTGTCTTTTGCAAAAAGTAACATAGTCGAACTATCGTCTCTAGATCTGAAAGTGTCATAGCTGTCGTTTTCAGTTTTAGAAAGCAATCCCATTGTTTTAGATAGTTGATTATACGGTTACTATTGCATAGAATTTGAATTACTAGTTTTAAAGTGTCGAAAAGCAATTTCCATTTCAAAATCGCAAAGTCTCTCTCTTGCTCTCACTTCGTTTTGAAAAAGAATTTTGTTGAGTACAGTCACTTTAAAAGTAATTTAGTTTTGCACATAGCTTTCTTAGCGTCATTTACACATTAAGAGAGATGAAAACCAATACATGCATATGCATTTTCATTTTGAATGCTTGGCTTGATTTAGGACTATGCATATTAGCGTGTGCTCTGTGCTCTGTGAAGAAAAGATGCTTGACTTTCTTCCCCTTAGTAGCTAGGATTTTCATTGCTGGAAGAAGATAAAACGTCTGTTTATCATCTTAGACTGCATTTAGGAATTATACATACATCATGTGGTGAACCTGAAAGGAAAAATGTTATGCAAGATCAACTTAAAATAAATCTCAATGAATCTAACAACGCTTTGGAACTTAACGCACAACATCTAGAGGTCTAGGCTAGAGATGTATTCCAGCGTCGTAAAGCCTGGTAACTGTCGCTTTCAGTGCTGGTCGGGTGATTCCTCCACTCTGAGATGGCAAGTGCCAATACAGACTTGTGCTCCCACGTACCATCGCGTATATATTGGGAGACCACAATAGGCTAAATCCTTTATCCTTAGGAAGCCATGTCTTCCGCCCTATTGATCGTAATGCATGGAACACAGCATTCGGGAAGACTGACTGTCATACCATAAAAAGTATTCTGTAGTTTTACGATTGGTTTGGTAATCCTCTTTGCCTAGATCTCCAGAGAAGTCCATTTTTCTCGTTTTCAGACTCCTTAAAGGAAAAGGTCCTCTGAGCGCTTGTCACTTCAAGCTCAATAAAAATTGAAGGCGACTAGAGTCATCTTTTGTTTTTTCTCGACTCTTTAAAATTGAAAAAACAAGTTGTGTCCAAGCGTCTAAAATTCATTTAATTCAAAAACATTTTTCCCTTTTATTTTGAGTTGATCAAGTAATCCGCAATCGTGGAAGAAAGTGAATCAAAACCCCGTCGTTCGTGGAGACTTACGAGTCAACCATCGTTGACTCCGGAAGCGAAGCCATTCCGGACGAAGCGAACTCGTTTGACCGGATCAAAGTCCCTTAGGTTGGTTGGAGCAAGCACTCCAACATCCTCAGAGACTTCAGTTACTCCGAACATTTCTGGAATCCCTGCCTCTATAGAAGAAATTCAGCAACAGCAAAAGGACATTACAACTGATCCTAGTGTGATGGTTAACACTTCTATTCCTGAACCAGTTCTTTCTACAACTGGTTCAGAAGGTGTTACTCGCCAACCATCTACTGCTGTAGAACTTACATCTTCTTCAGCACCAGAAATATTTTACGGACCTGACGGTCTACCTCTTCCTCCTGGATTGATTGTCATAGAAGAGATTGTGGAAGATCCTCCATCTAGCACTCCAATGCAACTTGGATCTGGGATTGACCTATATCCTTCTTCATCTGAGAATATTCACCCACCCTTGGAAGTTCCTGAAGAATCACTGAGGAATCTTTTGGATAGACTTAATATGTCTGAAAAATCGTCAACATCAAGGACTGTGTCACTCGACACAGCAACAGCGAAAGCTCCTTCTACTATTTCGACAATGTTCGCCGACGTGCCATCTGTCCCAACCAGTTTTCAATCGCTAGATAGAGTCCATCCTGGGACTATTTCGATAGTATGGACTATTCCTGTTTGTTCATCCAGAATTATATCTGGAATCTCTTACGTTGAGTCTCGACAAATTGATCCATCACAAGGTCAATTTGGTCAAACTGGTCCCCAAAGGCAAATTATTCCTTTGAGCATTGGATTACCGTCGTATGGAGGGTAGTATACCCTTTCATTGTCTTCCCCAGAAGGAAAACCATGCATGAGTTGGAAACAAAATTTGGGTTATGCTGGAATCACAACTAGCAGTTGGGTACCAGTCCTGTCTCAACAACCAAGAGTTGTATGTTGAATACAACAAAGTTCACCTATGACTAACATTCTCACTACGCCGACTGTTGTGGATGTATTGCAAGTACAAGCGTCACCAATTGCATGCCAACCTCAAGTTTCGCAGGTTGCGATACAACAATCTCTTGTACCTCCGACACAACCACAATCACCCACTAGTGGAATGGCACAGGTTCAAATGGGGAATGCCAACCCCCATATTGGTCAAACAGTCAGTGCTGGACAATAGTCCATGGCTTCACAACCATGGCTGGTGCAATACCAACAACCACAATTCTAGCAAGCTTACCTAGGATATAAATAACATGTCTTTGCAAGTAGTGGGCAGTAGTATCAACCATATCATAATGGTTATGCCCATCAAACTTACCAAAGTTACCAACATCAAATGCATTATGCTGGTATGCAAAGACGGACTGCTCAAACGATTCCGTCTTATCCTGGGTATGCTCAACCAAGCCTAAAACAACAGTTGCCCTTCGTGGCAACTCTAGAGTTACCGGATCTAAGTCGACTAATGAACGATCGAATTGCCTACGCCCCTTGGTGGCCAGCGATTTCGCACAAAATTCTGTCAGATATTCCTATATTTAATTGAAATCTAGGTGAAGACCCATCGAATCATGTGATGGCCTTTCATCTATGGTGTTCGTCAAACACTCTCAATGATGATTCGATTCGACTTCACCTCTTTCAACGCACGTTAACTGGTCTGGCAGCAAATTGGTATATCAAATTACCTAGAGCTTCATTTGATAACTTCAGTGCCCTAGCCACAACCTTTTTAACCCATTTTCAGTTACCTATCAAGTACGAAACAGGAACTGAGCTGCTTACCAATTTCAAACAAACGATAGCCACTCACATATCTGATCATATTCATGAGTGGCGGCGTCGCCGTAGAATGGTAAAAACATATGTTCCTAATTAGCTATTGGTTGAATGGTTTGTTAAGTCACTGTTACCCGCTATTATAGAAGATGTGGCAAAAGGTGGAGTTGTCACTGAAGAACAAGTTATTGCTCATGCACAATATCTAGACTTGAACTACACTCAGCCTGGCACGCTCTACGATAAAATCCTTGACGCTCCTAGACCATAATTTTCTGTTCCTCCGCCTCGTAAATCAAACAAAGACTCTCATGCTGGCAATGGTGTGATAGGCATGACAAGTACTAAAACTGCAAAGGCCACATCCAAAAAGGCCCGCACGGTTTCGAGTCAAGATGCAAATGAGGAACTTCTAACCTCGAAAGTAAATTCTGTGTCAATAGACAAAGGCAAAGAAACCAAGCAACCAGGAGGCAAGAAGAAAAAACAAGGGAAGAAGAAAAACCAGGGAGACTCATCTCATAGGAAACCTTATGCAAACCCTTCTGGGAATGCGAAACCCAAAAATCCATGCAGTATATGTGATGAGGATCATTGGACCCGAGAATGTCCATATAAAGAAGAACTTAGAAAATTCTTCAAAAGTTCAAAAACCTCGGCTGTATTGATGGATCCATTTCCAAACCTAGGAACAAATCTGGTTGCTAGCGGAAATGCTTCCCTGTCCCAAGTACTAGTGTTGTCAGTCTCGAAGCAACTGAATGATACTCTTATAACGACAAGGAGTAAAGATTACAGGAATCCATAGATGTTGAAAAACAAGGATAATGATCAACCTAGTAGTTCAACAATGACTTCAACAGAAGTCATGCCACCCATCATTCCTGAATTAACAATAAAACCGCCAAAATGAGTAGTACACAAATCGACGTTTAACCCTCGTGCCTGAGCAGCAAAACACTATAATATATTGGAGGATTTAGCCCAATCGCCATCCGCGATGTCGACTCTTGAGGTACTACAAAATTGCCCCTCCCAAAAGTAGGCTTTATTATCAGCAATAGGTGGGATTGACCCAACGGATTCCAGTCTTGTATCTTTTAATCATAAAGGATATGACCCTTAGTTACCAGCTCAACTAGATTTCCTCATTCAAGTGAAAGCCCTCAACAAAACTATTCATAGAATGATTATTGATGAGGGGGCATCCACATGTATCATGTCGATGAGTTGCTGGAAAACTCTGGGGTCTCTGTCTTTGTCACGATTGTCAACAACATTAAAATCATTTGATGGACAAACATACACACCGTATGGGATGCTAAGTAACTTGCAAGTCAAACTGGGGGGAAAAACAGTAGAAATCGATGTTGAAGTCATCGACAGAAATCTTGATTACAACATCCTACTGGGAAGACCCTGGATATATGCCATGGCAGCTGTTGTGTTGACCTACTTTAGGAAAATTGCATTTCCTTCCCAAGGAGGAATTACAATCATCGACCAACAAAATTTTCTCCCCAACAGTTTGCAAGTTATGGGAAGCATTCCAATGATCCATGGAAGCCCTAACATGCTTCATAATATCGGAGTAGGCCTACTAAAAGACCCTACGTTAATGGGAACCTTTACCCTACCGCCTCCTACCAATTTGGCGGAAGTGGCTAAAGTAGGAATCTGCAATATGATATCTTCCATTCAAAAGATGTCAGAAAATGATGTTAAGATGGATCATTCGTAGGTTTTTCCTCTAACCCCACTGGAAATATTATAGCAATCAATGTTCTCAGCATGGGAAGCAAACCAGCATCAACACTCGTCAAGCGTTTGGGTAGATAGGTCTAAGTAATATGGCACCCCTTCAGATCCTTGGTCACAAGTACACCTTACAGACGAAGGAATCATTCAATCAATGATGATTGATGGGGCACCATGGGAAGATCACCACCATCGTTCCCATCTTCCGACTTGTAAAGAAGATAATTCCAGCGACCTACAACATCCTTCAGTATTTAACTTTCTGACGAATACTGTAAACACGGTGGATTCCGAGAGAAACCTATCCAATATCGAATGAGACATTTCTTATCATACAACTGGCGAGAAATGTTGTCGCAGAGTTCAAACTCATTAAAATATAAACTCTCCACGAGCAGTTTTAGCGCATAGTTCAAGCTCGTTAAAAAATAAACATAAGTCATGAGCAAGTGTTTCTCCCCGCGTTTAAGCTCATTAAAAAATGAACAGGTAAATAACCATTGTGAATGCCTTATCACCAGCTTTTGAGCCTTGGTCGTGTTCTCACCATCCACCTCCACTCTGTTTTTAGCCGATCATTTCACCCCCATGATGATTTTACCCCTTCGAGGAACATCTGCGAAGAGTGATTTGCTAGCCATCCTTGTAACACTCGTGATTGAAATTCCAAATCTTACCTAATCAGCTGCTACCCGAAACCATCACTCGTTCCTCGAAAACGAGTCTTCTTTAAGCTCTTTTCACCTAACTCGTAAAATATGAAAAGATTGCCGAGCAATTGGCCTCTCTGGCTCATTAAAAGGCATCGAAAGTGCTATCCCTCCTCTAGATTTTAATCTTTTTGGACCAAAGGGATTATTACAAAAAAAGATCGAGTGCCTGTCTTGTTTGGCTCGTTAAAACTATCAAAAATTCATCCCTTTTGTATTATTTTACGCTTTTTCAGACTTGAGGGATTACACAACGAAAAAGAATCTTCGGAGTCTTCTTTTTGTTTCTTTTAGACTCTCTAAAATTGAAAGAGACAGAGTTATCTTTGTCGTTAAACTCGTTAAAACTAAATAGCGACAAACTCATCCAACAGGACGAGAACGAGTTTCACTATCGCTAGCCTCACTAAAATATAGCGTCAGGTTCGCTCGAAGGGCAGTTTATAGAACAAGCATATGTTATCCTCCTCAAGCTTGACAAAAATAAAGAGGTACTGGTCAGCAATGACAGGGGAAAATTGGGAAGAAAACAAGAAGAAACTTTATTGGTAGCAAGTCGCTCTTGAACATGACACTTTCCTTCGGCATCCATGTCGGGTTGGGTTGTTCTGTTCACTGGTCTTCACCATTGGCCCATCACACCATCCATCTCTGGGGTTAACGCTACCAATCCATCGTTAGTGTCATCGATATATTCAAGAGAAGTCATTCAGACAATTCACCTATGTCTCACCCACTGCAATACATTCATGCTTCATTCCTTCATGACTGCCACCCTGAACCCTATATCGTCAGTTTGTTTTCACCTCCAAAATCATTTGCTTCATTCCATGTCGTTGATGTGGGATTCATTAAGGCCCTCTTGCGACGGGTCGCTTCTTTTTGACATCAGCTCATTATCCAAGAAGTTGACTTAGGAACAACCCTTTCACTACTTTGAAGCTTGCATGCCTTAATGGCAAGTTTCTCACTTTCGGTGACAGGTTTACATCAATGGCATTCGACCGAGATATTTTTCGTGGTGTTTGATGCCAAGTCCTTTTTCACACCACGTAAATTGTACTGTAGTACCTTGAGGGTCATTGTCATTATTGGTGATTCCTCTTGAGCCTGTTAACATCATTGGCTGGTAATCAGGCGATGTCTTTCCATGTTCGACTCCAAAACATTTTTCACATGGATCAACTTGTACTCCGAGTGAAGATTGGCCGTGTTTGAAGACCCCAGATCTAGTTCACCCATCCGAGCTGCGATATATTCATGAATATAAAAACATCTAGTGTACATTATTGCCAATCAGATGATCATCCAAATCAAAGGATGATGTGTCCATATCATCAGTTTGTCACACAGACGATCGTCTGTCCTATGTACATGAAAATGAGTTTATAAAGCTGAGCATGGGAATGCCCGCCTTAGCTAGATCATGAAAAAATGTTGTCAAATAATGTATTGTATTGTATCTTATTACAGGGCGCCTTCCAGCTCAGAAAAACTTCAGATCCTCATAGTAAAGCATTTCACCCGACATCAAGAAAAATATTAACGACCTCATGCTTTAGGGGGAAACTATTACAGACATTTTTGGGCACTTCAACCCCAATCACAAATGTACATAAACTGAGGGCTCTTAAGTCCCTAAAAGTGTTGCTTCACTGCCTAAAGGAACAAGGTCAACTAATTACATCATCTCCCAGAAGTTCTCCACTGAAAAATGCTCATAAATGGTCAAACCTGGACAATACTGAAAGCTCAATGTAGAGGGTGTGATGCATATCACCTTCCCAATGTATAGGGTGTGATGCATACTGTTTTTCTCCTCTATAGGGCGCAATGGCAGGGAATGGACAAATGGCAGGGACAAAAATGCGAGGTGGAAGATCATGGAATCTTCTAGAAGCTTCCCCTCTGACACTTGCCACTCCATTTTCGACCAGGGATGAGTAAGAGATCATCATTCTCC
>APFE030397510.1:0-20291 GCA_000404065.3 Pinus taeda | reverse complement strand
AAAAAGTCCTTCTTTTCTCTTAATCAAGGAAAGCTCTTGGGCTTCATTGTTTCCAAATATGGTATTTATATTGATCCGGATAGAATTAAAGAGATTTCTAATATTCCATTCCCTCATAACAAAAAAAATCCATGCAGTCATTTTTGGGTCAAATTAACTTTGTTAAAAGATTTGTTCCAGATTTTTCCCAGATTATTTTACCATTGCAAACAATGATTAAGAAAAATTTGGTGTTTAGATGGGGATATGCAGAAAAAGAGGCATTTGATTCTATCAAACAATCAATAATTAATGCCCCTGCTTTAAGCACTCCCAATTTTTCAAATCATTTCATATTGTATACTCTCGCATCCACCTTGTCTTATGCAGCAGTGCTGACTCAGATTAATGATCAAAACTTGGAGGCACCAATTTCATTTTACAGTTCAAATCTTCAAGGTGTTGAACTTAATTATTCGAAAGTTGAAAAGCAAGCCTTTGTTGTGTACAAAGCTATCAAACACTATAGACCCTTCCTTTTAAAATCTCACGCAAAAGTTATAGTTCCTTTTTCGGCAGTAAGACAATTACTAATCCAAAAGGAATTAGGAGAAAAAAGGGCAAATTGGGTCACAGCATTACAAGAATATGACTTAGAAATCAAGCCAGCAAAGATTGTCACAGGCCAAGGTTTTTGTAGGTTATTAGCAGGAGCATCCAATATTCAAGAATCAGAGGGTACAGAACACACTGAAGAAATCAATCAGATAAGTATCACAGACCCTGAATCACAATATGCAGATTTGATTTTCTATTTAAAAAATGGATACGCGCCTTCTAATCTTTGCTATAAAAACAAACGTGCCATTAGATTAAAAGTGAAAAACTTCATAATTGTAGATGATGTACTTTTTAGGCGGAATTATGATTCAATTTTATTAAGATGCTTAAAAAAACCTGAAGCGCAAAAAGTTTTGCAGGAGCTACATGACAAACCAGCAGGAGGACATTTTGGAGCCGATACAACAGCCCACAAAATCATTCATGCTGGATATTATTGGCCCACCCTATTCAGAGATACTCACAAATATGTAAGGAAATGCCGAAGTTGTCAAATCTCCAGTGGAAGACAAAGAAAACGAGCTTTCCCTTTGCAACCAATCAACATTGAACAACCTTTCGAGCAATGTGGATTGGATATCATTGGAGAAATCACTCCACAGTCATCCAAACAACATAAGTATATCCTTACTGCTACTGATTACTTTACTAAGTGGGTTGAAGCAATTTCTCTGAAGACAACAAACTCTGAAGTAATTATAGAGTTTATAGATCAATTCATTATTACCAGGTTTGGTGTCCCAAATGCTCTTGTTTTCGATAATGCATATTATTTCTCTGGAAATTCTATGTTTGAGTTCGCTATCAAAAGAGGGTTTAAATTGAAATATTCTGCGAATTACTATCCCCAAGGTAATGGTTTAGCAGAATCCACCAATAAAAATCTCGTCAAAATCATTAAGTGAACTATTGAGCAGAATCATAAAAACTGGCATAAATCTTTGATATTTGCACTATGGGCTGACAGAATAACAAAGAAGGCTTCCATAGGTACTTCTCCATTTAATCTTGTATATGGGAAGGACGCAGTCCTACCAGCCAATTTATTACTTCCATCTCTAGCCCTAGTGCATTTTATTGAAGAAAGTCCCTCATCTTCTATCCAACTAAGACATGATCAAATTTTAAAATTAGAAGAAGAAAGGGAAAAGGCCAGAATTATACATGCAAAACATCAGCAAATTATCAAGTCATCTTTTGATTCAACTTCATCCAGTTCAAAACAATTACAAGTTGGTGATCTAGTTCTGAAATGGGACAAAGCCCATGAGGATAAAGGAAACACACTAAGTTCCAGCAAATGTGGCTCGGACCATTTCAAATCAATGAGAAGATAGGCCATTTCTACTTTCATATTGTAAGATCTATCAGGTAAGAGAGATTCTCTTCCTGTTAATGGCCTTATCTTAAAAAAATTCTTCAATTGAGGAGGTAACCCCTTCTCCTTTTGTAAATATTCAATTTTCAGCAAAATTTGTGTTCATAGTTTTTAGGAATATTGGAAAATAAAGTTGTAAGATATCTTCCATTGGCCTTTGCTATATTGAAAAAGTTACTCAAAAGAAATAGTTTTGATATTTACTTTTAAAATGGAAACCTTAAACAAAAGGAAAATTTCTAGGAAATTAGGTATATTTAGATTCTGAAACCCCATTTTATTTTTGTGAAATCTTCTGGAGATTTAGAAGTACTGTAAATCATTTTAATGTTTTCAAATGGCCAAAAATGGTTATCAATATAAAAACAGAAACTGTTTCAATCTTAGCATCTTCAACTCTTACCCTGTCATCCGTGCTCTCTTAAGGAGAAAATTGTCCATCCCATTCATCAAAGTTTATGATTACTCAGAGTGTAATTCTAAAATATATTTGATATAAATGATAAGGGGTCTTATTACAAGCCTGCTTACCATGATCATTGGGGAATAGTTCAACTGACATTACCAATACTGCATACCAAAACAAGGTAATGGCTTATAATTATAAGGCAAGGGGTCTCATCACGAGCCAGCTTGTTCAGTTAAATTACAACCAGTGAATGGCATTGTCAAACAGCTGGCCACCAAACCAGGACAATGGCTTTTTATCTTGCAATATAAGAAAAAAGAAAAAGAGATACAAAATATGAAGGCATATTTTTGGATTCATTCTTTTAATTATAGTCTGTAATGGATGGGATAATGGACGATTAAATGGTTAAAAGGTATCCCTGTCGAGACTATAAACATTTGCTGGCAGCAGAGGCTCTACCTATGACAAAGGAGTCATTATAAAGCTAAGTTGGAAAGGTTCTTTGTTTTGTCATTATCAACCAATTAAGGCTAATTTAAAAACTCAGAATGTATTTAATTTTAACAAGAGAAGAAACTAGCAAAAATAGCTATTATTAGATTCAGAATTTATGTATACCTAGTTATATTAGAATTCTCCTCTTAGATAAGATTTCTATATAAAGAAAGTTTAAGTATTTCAAAAATTTTCAGAGATAACTGTTTCTCCCAGTGAATCGCCAATTGTTGTGTTGTACAACAACCCCCCATTTCATAATTTTTTTCTTTTTAACCATAGTATGAAATGGGTCCCTTTTTAAATATAGATGTTTGAATAAAATTGGTATCAACTCATCCTTCATCAAAAGGTCCAAAGGAAACGATATATTATAAACCTTTTGAACAAATATGAATCGGTCTTATGAAATAAATATATAATTCTTTATTATTGCGATAAAGCGATCGCAAGATCGCATATTGCAACAAGAAGGAAAGCATAATGTAAACACCCATTGGTTTACCCCGATCCGAAAAATGAATAGCTATCGGTTATCAGGAAAGGAAAGCAAATATAACAAAAAGGACCTCCCACTATTTCTCCGATGTGATATCACTATCGACAATCGGGGGATGTTGCGCACCACATGTTAAGACACCTTTAAAACCTCCCAATGCGATAAGGTGTATCGCCAACGGGGATCGGGGATTTTTCAATGACATAAATATTACTACCCAAGCACATTTCCGATTGCGATCCGATAAAGCAAGGCACGAGTTTCAAAATAGATTGAAAAGGCATGCATGTATTATTTTAGATTATTATTAAAAGCCTTCCCGTTCCCGATAACGATTTACTTGTGATTATCTGTCAAAAAAAAAAACTCAAGCCACCCTTGAATGAATCATTCGGCATATAAACGCTATGATGGGTATTTAAAATGATTGACAGGTTAAAGTGGCCAATTAATGAAGCAGTTATGCCGAGATCTCCACTGAGATTGTATCTGCAGTAGTATTATTTTAATCTTTCATTATTCGTTAATTGATATAACTCTTTCATATTGGCTCACACCACCTATTCTCGGTATTACGTTCATTTTATTCCTTGCGCAGAGCTCCGCCGAAGCAACAAATTCAAGCGAAATGGGAAAGAAATCCAAGAGATTTGCAGCAGCATCACCTCCCGCAGTAACAGGGCAATCTATCACTGATCCAGGACCAAGCAAGAAGGGATTGATTTCAGACACTACATGTCTTGGCCTCAGAAACACAAGCTGGAAAAGCATATATAATCTAATTGAAGCTGAAGAGCCTGAAATGGTATCAATGCAAGCTACCACAGATTCAACTAGAAAATCAGAGGCTTCTATGAAGGACTTAGCTGACTCATATCTACACCGAATAGCAGCTCGAGAAAAAATTCTTCCGCATACAGATGTAATGCGATGGGCAATAGAAGAAATCCATGTTTTGAATATAATATTCTGCACAGTCGACGGAAGAGTCTTCAGCTCATTCCAACCTGATGATTTAAGAAAAATGTATCACTTGCCTGAACCACAAAAGAAATACAATAAAGCATTTCTTGAGAAGTTCACAAGTGAGAATGAAACTGAATCGGCCCCAATTCGGGAATGGAGACAGAACCCTGCAAGGCACAAACAGAAATCTCAAGGTAAGTACTTTGTAGATTCATTATGATCTCCTTACTGTTACGTCGAGCAATGATGTGTAGGATTTGGGGATTACATGATTCTGCAAAATTCACTATTGAAATGGGTCCTTTAATGGAAGCAGCAGTTAACAGTGAGATAATGGATTGGGGAAATATATTGTCAGATAAACAAGCCACTACAATTCTTGAGTTTAGAAATAAAACTCGCGTGACCGATAGATCTATTCCTCGATCAGATCTGAGACATTTGATTTTTCGATCTGATTCATTTTCAACCAAAGCTTTGAAGGCTTTGGAACTTTTCAATTGCTTCATCTTTATGCTTTAGCAGACCTATCCAACACATTCTAGAAGAATCATCAATGAACAAAATAAAGTATTCTTCTCCACGAGGTGACTTCTTCCTTGATGGTCCACATAAATAAGTATGGACAAGTTCAAGAGGCTTTACTTGCTGACCCTTCTTTTTCAATGAAGTGAGCTCTAGTTTTCTTACCAAATTGACATGGTTTGCATATTGTATTTTCAAGGATGCTAATATCTAGAAGATCACAAACAACCTTGTATCCACATGCTTTTCTTATTTGAGAAAATCTCACATGCTTTTCTTATTTGAGAAAAGCTTAGATGTCCCAATATTCTATGCCACAACCATTTTTCATCATTTTTGCTTATATAGAACTGTTGTTGTCCTCCTTTGAGTATGTATAAGTTGTTTGGAGTTCTTGTACCTTTGATCATGGTCTCCCCTGTACCAAGCTCACGAACAACACATCCGTTTGATCGAAACACCACTTCATTTCCTTGATCACACATTTGATTGACACTCAACAGGTTATGCTTTAAACTGTCTACATACATAACATTTCCAGTTTTAACCTTTTCTTTTAAGAAAACAAATCCTTTACCTTTTATGACAACAGGAGTGTCATTTCCAAACGAGACATTCTTTTCCTTTTCTGAGGCATTATATGAGTGAAGTTTTTCTTTGTCACCTGTCATGTGTTTTGAACATCCACTGTCAATGTACCACTGATTTTCTTGTCCTTCTGCATACAAGGCTATATCACATCTTTCTGTTTGAGATTATTTCCTTCTCCATATGTTGAGATTTAATGGAGTTTGCTCTTTTTGAGATGTTTGCCAAAATTTTCTCCTACATTCAAATTCTTCATGACCATAGTTGTTACAGATTGAGCATTCTATTTCATTTTCAAGAAGAGAAAAGTTATTATAGGAACTTTTCTTGACCCCTGTTACATTTCTTTGATTTCGTGCTTCTCTAGTCATGATGGTTTTATAAGCAACACATTGAGCAAATTTGTGTCCAAAAATATGAGATGAAAAACATTGCCCATTACAGAAGTTCTTGCGACTATCGAATCTATTGACCTGGTGGTTGTGGTTTCTATTGATATTAATCTTTGGAGAAAATTGAGTTTGATTTACCTGAAGTTGGTTGTGGCTTCTATTCATCCTTGGAATAAATTGAGCCTGATTTACCTAGTCATCTGCTTTATGCCTTTGTTGAATGTCATATTGTTCACTGGTCTTTGCTACATCAAGATAGCTTTTAGTGGAGGTTGATGGCTTCTGTGATTAATATGCTTCTTCATTATATCCAAGACTTGTCTTTATCAGAGGAGAACGCTGCACTTTGATAATTTCATTTAAGGTTTTCGATCCTTTAGCAAATCTAAGATTGAGATATTTCATTTTCTCCAGATCCTTTCTTAGACCCACAATTTCACATTCTAGTTTTTCATTGTGTTTTTCTTTTTCAGCAAGTTGGTATGTCAAGGTATCTATAATCATATTCTTTTCTTCTAAATAGATTTTGAGTTAGAGATTTCTTTCATGAAGGTCATCTTCTTTTAATGTTCTTCCTTTCCTTTCGCTGAAGCTTTAAATGTGGCTTCTCTCATATCTGATGGACCTCCTTTTCTCATCTCAAAGGCAGTTAAGATTCTGTGAATCTATGTCATAGTGATAGTCTGCAAATCCTGTTTTTCTTCTATGGCAGACATTTTTGATTCAAATTTAGTAGACAAGGATCTTAAAACTTTCTCAACTAATGTAACTTCCTTTATATCTTCACCCAGATTGTTCATACAATTGACAACCTCATCTATACGTGAGAAGTAACTAGCTATACTTTCATCACTGTGCATCTTAAGAGTTTCATACTGAATTCTAAGAGTTTGAAGTTTAGCACGTTTTACCTGAGAGTCTCCTTCATAGCTCAAAATGATTTTGTCCCATATTTATTTGGCTGATTTAAGCTGCATGACTTTGACAAACTCTGATTGTGACACACTTCCCAATAAAGTATTGATAGACCTGGCATTGGTTTCATATTGCTTTTTACCTGCCGTATCTGTAGGAATTGTTCTTGGAAATGTATATCCTCCTTCCACAATTTCCCAAACATCTGTTCCAAGTGATTGTAGATAGGTTGTGGTTCTTATTTTCCAATAAACAAAGTTGCTCCCATCAAAGATTGGCGATCTGATGGATCTCGCACTTTCTTGATTACTCATGATGATGGATCTCCCTTCAAGTGATCAAGCTTCTTCTGAAGGACCTACTCTGATACCAATTATTGGAAATAATACTAAGAGGGGGGTGAATCAGTATTATCAGATCAATAATTTTATTTCCCAAATAGATTTATATACGCTACTTCAACTAAGTGAACTAGCGTGTACATGTGACTATACTTGAAGCAACCAGCATATATGCAGAGAACTTTTGATTTAGCCAATTTATCATGCATTGAACTTTAACCAGTATATCATAGATTTATTAGACAGTGTATTAAAAGCAGAATAAAGCATCTCACATAAGCAACACACATGAACACCAAGATATAAGGTGGAAACGCAATGTGGGTAAAAACCACCTGTTGTTGTCGTCTCTCTCTTCTTTTAATAATAAGAAAATCTTATTACAATATTGTACTAGTGCAGACTCATACCAGTACGCAGGCTTCTACCTACATAAGGTTACAACCTTCTCTCATTCTCCAACTTCTAATGGAAGGGAGCTACAACCCCCTAGCTCTTGTACTAGCCGATATGTTTACTAGTACGTAGGCAGTGACCTACAGAAGGCTACGACCTTCTTTCTTCTTCCAAGGACCACGTTTCATAAATTTTCAGACTGGATCCATCAAAAACATCATAACTGCAATACAATCATCAAATACATTTGCATCAACCAATCACTGAAACTCAATCATCACTTTGATAACCCATCGTCACTATATCATATCACAATCAATCTGATCATTCAAAGCACTGTCACCAGAATACAGTAACCAAAACCCAAAGCAAGACCCAGAACTCTACAACAATAAACAGAAACAACTGAAACATACTTCATAAGGTATACTTTACTTCAATGTGTCGAACCAACATGTATACGTGCTTTTATCGAAGCCAACCAGCATACACATCTACAAATATTAATTCATAATTCTGCAGCTATTCCAGACTTTAGTTATACCGAGATCATAATATTTATAGAATAACACATGCGTCAGTATTTAGATCTAAACTATACATGATCAATCCACATAATGATAATTCATTTCAAGCCTTAAGATCCAAATCCATCATTAGATCTTATCCCTCATCAATCGATAAGGTTCATCCTTGATTCAGATCAAGCACATCACCATAAACCAATAACCTGCATACTAGATCTCACACTTCATCAGATATTCGATACTTGCACTTCCTGGCCTAATGATCTTCTCCTCCTTATATATTTTTAGGCCTTTCTCAATACCATGGATCAAAACCACTTAGGATGAATACCTTGGACCAAATACCTAGGGTCAATACCTCGAACCAAATACCTTGGACCAATACCATGGATCAAAATACCTTAGACCAAATACGTCGGACCAGAAACTTAGTTTTCCAACATATACGCACTTTTCCTTCTGTGAAAGTGCATGTGTACGTATACGCTACTTGTGTTCAGTGAACATGCGTGTTTACAGAGCTTGGTCAAGGTGAACCTATGTATACCTCTCTTTCTTCATTCTTTGTAGTCTAATATGTAATTCTTTGTTGTTGACATGCTGCACTATGATCTTTCATATTAGTGAGTTGCCATCAAGGACAACACCTATATCACAATGCCAACAATAGGGACAACTGCCCATCCATGCGACTGGGGCATTAGGTTTTCATAGTCCATATCTGACCTAGTTTCTTACATGTTAGGCTTGAGGGAGTGATTGGGAAGCCATAGTCACTCACATGACACCTCCTTTGTGCGACCAGGGCCTAAAAGATGAAATATCGGTCTTTTGAAGATTTCGCTTGGTGACCACATGGTTCGGAAGTTGATTGCAGGCAGTGACAGTTCATTACAGTCTTCAGAATCCGAGTTTTGAGTATAAACATTGTTGTGTTCATTTCATGGATGTTGTACTTGTTTTCCTGGTTAGCTGCATAGATGAAGATATGGATCATTGTAATCTCTTTTGTTGAATCATTTGATGATAATATACTAAGAAGAAAAATTTGAAAGGGTTTTCCCTATAGTGGGTTTTTCCCTGGTCTCCGACCAATCCTAGTTTCTCTATGTGTATATGATTTTCTTCTATGGTTCCTTTATGTTTTGTTGCATTGATGATGATGATATTTTTCTTTCCATATAGTTGCATATGATGATGAATAATGATGTAAATCTGAATAATGTTATGATGTTATGGGATGAACTTAATGTGTTAATGAAGAAATGTAATTATCAAAGCAAATAACAATATAGTCCTATGAAAAATCAACACATAGGGGTTTAAAAATTATCTAAGAATCACCAAGAAGGTCTAATTCCCCCTCATAATAGCTACAATAACATTTGTTAGCTCATGCATTCATTAACCATTCATCAACTAATAAAAACATATCAAGATTCATAGCTAGAACCTATTATGGAACCATGCTTATAACCAGCATATAACCAAAATAATAACTATGATAGAACATCCATGAAAGCCACATAATAAAAAGTAAAAGTGCTCATAGAATACAATAGGAAAATATCTCTTATTAACATATGAAAAATCCAACAAATTCAGAGACTTCCATGTGCCACCCAACCCTAGATTGAGTTGAACCAAATCTTTCTTTCAGCCATTCACCCCTGTTCCAATTTCCAAGCATGAATGTGGGAACTCAAGACATAAACAACCAAGGCTTATCGAAGATTAAACCACCTCCATACCCATGCTCCCGCAATCTTGCCAAAACTGGCCAAGAGATCACATAAGAAAACCAATACATAAACAACCAAGGCTTCCTAAAGATTAAACCACCTCCATCCTCAGGCTATTGTGATCCTGCCAAAACCGATAAAGGGATTCATAAGCCCAAAACAAGCCTAGATGCCTCAGAATTTCTTCACCATTACCTTGAGTAATTTGTCTATCTCCACCCACTTGTCAAGGGCTTTTTGGATATTAAACCACCTCCACCCCCAACCCTTGGGATTTTTCTTCAGACCACCTCACCCGATTCCAAAACCTTTTAACAATCCAAAGTTCAACCAAATAAAAGAACCCCATCACAACATGGTTATCCAGAAATGGCAAGGCAAGGTTGAAACCATTGTCACACCCCACAAAACCCATGCTAATGAAAGCAAGAGAACCAAATACACAAATTCATGTACCATGCATTCACAAACCAACTAGGAAATCACACATACAACCTGTTACTTGCAAGTCTTCCTGTTGAAGTTGCTTGATCCAACATTCCTTGCTTGTCACTTGATTTATTTTGCTTACTTTCTTTGAATTCTAGAGTGCTCCAAGAATGTTGTAATTGTGCAATAGTATGATATAATATAGGGATAACTCCAAAACTGAACTGCAAAAAGAAAAACAAAACAAAGCTGTGAATTGGACCTCAAAATCATTTTTATCATTGAGGCCTCTATTTTCTTAATTTTCCTCTATTTATCCTTCGATTTTCCTCTCATGAAAAAGTGTGACCTTTCATCTCCCTTTTCTCCTATTTTCGTTTATTTTCATAAATAAATGTCAATTAATGCCTCTTTGCCTTTGCCAATTTCCTTAGCCATCATAAACCGAAATGAACACCCACTAGGATGTTTTTCCCAACATTCATCCTGGAATATGTATCCCATGATCTTGGTCTTATTTTTCCTTTATTAATCTTTATTACATGAACTTTTAACCTAGGGTTGTTACAAATATTAACATAAATAATATTGGATACATGCACAACAAAAAATGTTAACACATTAATACATATATGAGATTTCAACACAAAGAACAATTTGTGACAAGCATATAACAATACAAGATAGTGATATGGGAAGAAATACACAACAAACATATACACCATGCATCAAACCAAAAAAGGGTATTTAAAACAAAGTATTACCACACACATTTAGAGGAATAATATACAATGAATTAAAAGGAGGTAGATTGATGGGCCCTCACAACCAACTATGTCACGTGTGTTAAAAATATAAACTAGATGCATATTTTTCACAGAGACCATATGTGAAATAACACCAATGCACTACATTTGTATTAGCTCAATCACAAATAATTACATGTCAATAAAATTTTAGGTGGAGACTAGCAATGGGTTTATCTAAGGTAAAATATAAGTCTGATTGATCTATTCTCCTATCCTCTGCCTACCTCTCGTGTAGTACATAGAGGGTTGGGATTTATACATATACATGAAAAGGATAACGAGTAGTTGGATCAATGGGATCCCCTATCTTACTCATCAATTACAACAATTGATCTCAACAAGAGTTGAGAAAGGAAAATGAAATTGGATCTCCCACCCAATTCAATATAGTGATCCAACACATTCAACTGCAAATTGGTTCGTAATTTAGAAAATTGCTCTATGTCGGCCTAATGACTACATTCCCACCCCAAATTTGGGGTTTGGTCAACATAATTTAATTGGCGGCGATGCACTATGAAACCCTTGATACGATTTTATGGACACCAAAGCATATTGGCAGTGTGTAGAATAAAACCTATGTCGCCCTTTCTATCTAGAAGCAGTGGAACCATCATGAACTTGGAGGTTGGTTACAAGAACCAATGGAGGTTACCAAATCTTCTGAAAACCATCATTATTAGCATAAAACCTCTAATTAAGTCTCCTGATCATGCTAAAGCATTAGAATAAATGCATAATATCAACAGGTTACCTTGTATGTTTCTTAGTGACATTTTATGGAAAAGGAATGAGAGGGGACATTACTTGGTCAAAAGAGGGTGATATATGGGGTTAAAAAGGAGGAAGACTAGCAATAAAACCATGTCAATTTCGAGCCTTGACATAATGTTTCCCTATTTTCTCTCTAATGCACTAAGGACTATCATTAAAGAGATAAGGATATTTGATCTTGATTTGTAAATTGTTGTGGATATTCCACTAGAATAATTTGTCACAATACATCTTATAATATTTCAAAAAACATAGATCATGCAGGTTTATTTCCTTAGACCTCATATTTGTTATCTCTAGCTTATAGCTTGAATTCAAGATATAATTGAAATATAAAAATGAAAGAATATACACAAAATATGCATCATCCACACAAATAAACATGATATTTATCTTGGGAAACCAAATATGAGAGAAATCTAGATAGAAGGTGAGGCATGTGTTATGCTCTCTTTGCTTTGGTTGTAAAATGCACATACAAAGGCATGAGAACTCACTATGGAATTATTTTTTAACATTATGGCCTACATGGTTGCTAAAGCATCCTCCTCCTCCTTTGTTATGCTCACAAAATACCACTTGTAGATGTTTTGCATAGCTATGGAATAACATAGAATGCCAAAGATGTAATTTTTAACCATGTACAACTAATCACTACAAAAATATTCTTAATAAAATATAAAAAGATACAATCGTAAACATACATTTATACAGAGATTATATCCTAGAAACCTAAACTCGAGAAAGCAAGCAAGATTTTTTTCATTATATTTTTTATATAGAGTATTACAATATGATATATAACCTACAACATACATGAAAAACCAATCCAATTGTAGATCCTTAACTGAAACTACAAAACGATGGGAAAAACTACCATGCACCACAAAACCACATTTAGCAAAATTGTGTGCCAAAAACCACAAAAAACAAACACAAAAAGTTGCCCCTCTTGGAATCCCCCCTCGCCCCCCCTTGGAACTCCACTAATGTTTGTGGTGCATATAAGTCATGCGAATAATATAACACATACCCAACATTCTCCCACTTTTTTCTTTGCATACAAGGGGGCCTAGGAGTACATAGTCAAAAATTTAGGGCAATGACATTGATTGTTTCTCTACACCAAGAAAAAAATTAAATGCTCACATATTTATTTAATATATCTGCAACATTCTTCAAAATGTCCACCTTTATCATCAAAACCTTCTTTTCTTCAATCATATCCCTCAAAAATTGATATTGAACATCAATATTTTTAGTCTTTTAATGATAAGTAGGGTTCTTCACCAAGAAAATTACACTTTGACTATCATAATATATCCTTATAGATTGTGGTACCAACCCCATACCTTAACACCATGTCTATAACCAAATTGATTCCTTTCTTACATGAGTGGTTGTCATATACTTAACTTTTATAGTTGAATGTGCCAGTACAAACTATCTCTTGCTCATCCAACTGATTTCTCCTCCAAATAGGTTGAACACATACCCACTTGTAGATCTTCTATGATCCATATCTATAACCTAATTCGCATCAACAAATCCATGAATGTCCAACACTATATCTAATCTTGGTCTTCCTTGGTAGCACAATCCATGTCCAGTAGTGCCATGTCAATACCCGAAAACTCTCTTCATTGTTGTACATTTCTCCATCCCCAATTTTGACATATACCTACTAAAGACTCCCACTGCATGTGCAATGTTTAATCTAGTGCAGGCCATTACATACATCAAACTTCTAACCACACTAGCATTTGGAACATGGAACATGTCCTCTTCCTCTTCATGTATCTTGGGACACAGATCTACAGATAACTTTACACCTATAAGAATAGGTACCTTCACAAGTTTACTATCTCGAATATTAAACCTCCACAATATTGTCTCGTCATACTTCCTCTGGCTTAACCAGAGTTTCTTATTTTCCCGATCTCTTTTAATTTCCATGTCTAAGTTAAAATTTGTAGTATTGAGATCCTACATGTCAAATTTAGAGGACAGCTAAATTTTCACTTCCTTGCTGATTTTCATGTCATTTCCAATCAACAACATATCATCTACATATAAGACAAAATAAATAAGATGATCACCAACTAATTTAAAAGACACATAATGATTTTCTTTGCTACTTGTGAAGCCATTTCCTTGTGTATATGTATCAAAAAATTTATACCACATATGTGGTGATTGCTTCAACCCATACAAGGACTTTTCCATCCTACATATCAATTGTTTCTTACCCTTCACTACAAAGTCTTCTGACTGCTTCATGTAGATCTCTTCTTTCATATCCCCATGTAGGAATGTTATCTTCACATCCATTTGTTTTTCCTCAAAATCAAAAGTAGTAGCAACAAATAAAAGAAATCCAATAGAAGCTAACTTTGCAACAGGAGAGAAAATATCACCAAAGTCAATTCCCTGCACATCAGAATAACCTTTTGCTACTATTCAAGTTTTTTATTTCTCCACTTTTCCTTTTTTATTCAAATTCGTCTTAAACACCTATTTTCTAACAATGGGTTTTCTTCCAATTGACAACTCCACTAGATCCCAAGCCTTATTCTTGTCCAAGGCTGCCATTTCTTCAACGATGGCCTTTTCTACAATTTTCCATCCTTTTAACCCAATACCTCTGTGATATTTCTAGGATCACCATAAATAATAAACAAAGAAAAAATTGATGGAAATCAGGTGGAGTATGCATGTGGTTCTTATTCATCTATTGTGTATTCTTTTGTAGAGTTTGAATCATCAGGCTTTCATTCAAACTCTACCTTCTTTGGTTCCTTCTCCCTTGGTATGATTTATTGCTTGATAACATCTTGATTGTACACAACATTATTTGTTTATGGGTTTCAAACCTTGTAACCTTTTAAACCATCTTTATAACCAATAAAGATGCACCTTTCATATTTGTTATACAACTTAGTTTTTTTCCTTTGGAACGTGTACATATGCATCACATCCAAATACCATGAGATGTATGAGAGATGGTTTCTTACCAATCCATATCTCATGTGGAGTCTTATAATCCAACGCTGATGAAGGTGATATATTTACCAAGCAACTTGTAGTATCCATTGCCTCTGCCCATAATTCTTATCCTAACCCAACACCACTGAGAATGCTTCTTTCTTTTCACATCAACATTATGTTCATCCTTTTTGTAACTCCATTCTATTGAGGTTTGTTTTGGGTTTTCTTATTCATTGTTATACTACACTCCTTACATAATTTTTCAAATTCCTTCCTGCGGAACTCCACCATTATTCATCCTCAACACCTTTATTTTTTTCTCTATCTAATTATCCACTAGATCCTTAAATTATTTAAATTTCTTAAAGACTTCAAATTTCTTCTTGATGAAATATATCCATGTATTCCTTAAGAAGTCATCTATAAATGAGATGTATTACACATATTTACCCAATGATGGAATTGGCATAGGTCTAAACACATCACTATGCACTAGTTGTAGAATACCATCTGCCCTCTTTGTACCTATTGCCTCAAAATATAATAAGCCTTGTAAGGGGATAACCTACAAGGAAAAAAATAGACTAAGGGAAAAAAATGAGGTGTGGCCCACTATCACCACAACCAATACCTCTTTCTCTTTATTGATTTTCACCAATGGGAGGCTTCCCTTTAGATAAGTCACATATTAGAGGTATGATAGGTTCAAGGATCAAGGTGACGAGAGAGGCTTATAAAGGATGGTTCTTCTTAAGTACAAGGATCATTAAAGAAAATAAAGGAAACTTGCATCCTCTAGTAAGGCCTTATTAGGCCATAATTGATATAGGGCTTGAGATACAACAAGCCAAACAGACTAGCCTAGAATCAAGAGGCCAAGAAAATTTTTCCAACAATTAAATGGAAAAGAAACCTTCAATAAGTCCCCAAGTTGAAGCACAAGGAAAACTAGGATTTCCTTGGGCTAAATATACCTAGGGTGAAAAGTTAAAACTAAGCTTTCATTTATATCAAGAAAATTTCATTCACAATCATGTTCACTTCTAAATATACCAAATTAAACATCTCCAAATACCTGGTTTCTCTCGGTTGATGTTGATGCTCGAATGATGTTGACGTGTGGCTGAATTAAAGTCCTGAGCTCTCGCTTCCAAAATAATTGATTCCTCCTAGCCAATATGGGACAAGCCTCTCTAACCCCCAAAACCATAATACTTCGAGATCGAAGTCTTCCAACTCCCATGCCAAAAAATCTAAGAACACACCCCAAATATCCTAGGTCTATAATCAGAATTATGAGCCCCAAGGCTCATCCCCCAATTCACAAAGTTTCTCTCCAAAATGCTCAATCCCCCCTTTTGTCCAAATTTCCATGCCAAAATCTCATGTCTTCCTATTTCGAAGTTGTTTTATAGGGAATGTTTCTTCCCTCCGAAGAAACCCCACCTTCTTATGGTCCAACTAGCCTCAATGTTATCCAAAAATATTTATACAATACTACTTGATTCAATTACCCCTTTTATTTTAATTAAATGTATTAATGAAAAGGATCTTTTAGATATAGTCCAATCAGCTTTAACCTTATCCAACATATTTATATAATATTTCTTGAGTCAATTACCCTTTTTTATTTTATACAAATATATTAACAAAAAGGGTCTTCTAGGCTTCTTCAAACATATATTGACATATCTTTTTTAATTATAATAATAATAATAATAATATTATTTAAATTAAACAATATTAATGAAATTAATTTAACATATTTTTATTGTATTATTTGATAAATAGAATATTAAATAATGCATTTAATAATTAATTCGTTTTTGTACACTTAGACATTTTGTACTATCAAATTGCTATGTATACTAGTGAAATTCATGTGATGCATATGTATGTAGCTAGCATACACATGCCATGTGCACATGCTAATAATCATATTCCATCAATAACTCACTATGGGTCATTCCATAGGGTGAAATAATTCAGCCTTAAAATGGATAGATTGACCACTAAAGGGAATTGATTTTGAGGAAATTGACGCTCATTTCAATGTTTAATTCTTCCACAATCTAAGATTACAACTCTAGATCAATTCACAACCTAGCCCTAGCCAGTGGATTGAACTTAAGAGGGACAAAAATCAGAAAAAGGAGAGTGAAAATGAGTTTAGGGTTAAGTTTGTTAGCTATCACCAAAATGACAAGGTTTGCACCTCATCCTTGGGATGATGGAGTCTATGGGATTGAAAAATTGGTTGAAACTTAGTAAGAAGTAAGGGAATTTTTAAGCCCTAGCTCAAAACCCTGGCAATTACTTTTGTGAGGGATCAAGGTCACTTGGGAGAGCTAGTTTAAAGATTCACCAAGGGTACTTTTATTCACATTTCATACATGAGTAATGCATACAATTTCATTATCTAGATTTTATACAATTGATCTTCAATAATAAATGGCATAATAAAAAAGCCCTAAATAATAATTCATTCCATAATTAGACATAAGAACAAAGATTTTTCAAATTCAAGGGTTACTTATAAGACAAAATGCATTAACAATCATTTATTGATCCAAAGTAACATCTCCAATGCCAAATAAATAGCTCCAAGTATCAAAATACTCCATAGAATCACATCTCCACAAGAATCCAAGAACATTGAAATATCTAAGACGGTTGAAATATGTCACAAGCGATGATGATATAAAACAATGAACCTCTCCTCTATTTATATGAGGAGAAGGACTAATAATTAGCCTAATGAAAGCCCCTAAAACAAGTTTGATGTCTACACAAGCTTGGGTTACCAGCCAACCTATTAGCTTTATGAAATATTCCCTAATTAGCCTACACATGTGAGACGTAAGCTTTCTAGGGTTGATGTTATGTAATGAAAGAGGTCCAAATGCCATGTCCAAGGGTGATGAGGTGTCCAAGGTGATATAGAAGCATGTAAAATCCATGATTTGAGGGTTATCCCTAAAATACAGTACATTTCCTCTTATGGGGTCCCAAGATCCAGTCAAGGCACCACAAAGTGGTCTCCATGGGTATCCAATTACTCAAAGTGGCCTCCTCTACTCCAATGTTAGGGGGTTCTTAAGTGAAACAATCCTTCCCTAGTCTCTCAATGAAAAACCATCCTCATGTGGGCTTTGAATTAGTTTTTTCCCCTAAATTTGAGTAAAGGTCATGCTAGGGGCATGATGGGTCTAATTGTTCCATCCTGAAGAATCATCAAACCTAGTACAATGTGATCCAACGTCCTAGTGCAGGAGGTGCCTTAGTTCATGTGTAATATGATGCTACTAATATACTTGTTTGTAGGGCTTGGGTAACTATGCAGTAGGTTACCAAGACCTAGGTTTTTTGACCACCTAACAAGAACAACATGCATTCTAGTGTAAGCAACTAGTCATTAGGGACCAAAATTACTAATGCATCTAAGTCAACCAAACTTGAATTTTATGGACAAGTTAATACTTCAAACAAGGGTCCCTTTCCAAAATCAGGACCCTGATCTTGAAAAGATGTCTTATCCCTAGGTAGGGGTGGCTAAAGGTTAACCTTATTAGGTGGTTTCAACCCCTAAGGGGAAGTAACATTTCCTTGGTCCATCCTTCAATTGATAGGTGTTAGTGAATAGTAATGATGGAAACAAATAGATTAAGACTTCATGGACAAGTGTCATGGTCAAAGGGACCAATTGTTGGGGGCGTCTACATCTTGAGTGTATAGAAGTGAGGAGGTAGCATTCATGGATGCATGAGTTACCAACTCAGCCTTTGTTTTTCCACCCCTCTTGTGTGTCTTTTACTTCTTCTTGATTTTTCTTTGTATTACTTCTTATAGGCCAATAGTTAGAGCTTGCTTTGAATTATGTAGCAATTGTATTACCCATTAATGATGAGTCATTTTATCGCTCATTGGGGTTGGGACATGCAACGGTTCCTTTTTTTAAAGTGATGGAGCAGTAATGCTTAGGAACGAGGTGATGGACATATGAGTGAGTTAGAGTTACTGCTAGGATTTTTCCCACATATCAATATTTATGTCCTTGGCCATACTTTGTAATTTGATTTTTCTTTCTTTAGTTTTGTTGTGGTCGTGATATGTTATTTTTATTTCTTTTAGGTATATAAACCTCCAAAACAAATTTTATGGGCCCTACCAAAGTATGTAGATATAGGGGTGTCAAATCCCAAAGAACCAATGACAAGTTGAACCCAAAGAATGGAGGTGGCATAAGGGCTTGAAATGTAAGATGGAAAGTGTTAAGTATGACATATGGGAAGATGGAACTACACTATCTTAATCAGGGTTTTCCAAGTAGTGCCCCTCCTCTACCCAAAGGGCCTTAAGGGAGGCCCCACTAGACTAGGATAAAATATTAACCTCCCCAATTAAGGTGACAGAACAATATCACGGTCAAATTCTATCAATCTTCTAGATCATTCCATAATCCATTATAATTGCCCAAAACAAACAAGTATACGCACATGATTACAAAATTATCAAAGTACCTTTTGAGTGGAATCCCACCTTTTTCTATGTGCTCATGCCAGATGGGTGAGAATAAAATGGCTAGTACAAGTGGTAGAGATAGATAACATATCATCAGTTAGTGGTAGTTGTCAAGGATTGTTGGCTATCTAGCTGAATGGTTGGTTGTCATGAATGGGAGAAAAGTTTTCTCCTATGGGATTACCCATTTTGGTGGGTAATCGTACAAGAGGAGAATCTCTTTTGATTACGATTCCCATATAAACAATGTTCATAAAAATATAAATCTAGAATACAATTAGACATATCTTCTACCATACCATTATCATGCAGTACTTGAAGGCCCTTCTCTTCGATATGTCCCAGTATTTGATGCCATAACATAGTAGTTTCTCATAAAGTTGCAAGAGTTTTTCCTTCTTCTAATTCACTCTCAATATTAAGAAAATTATTACACCCATTATTGATAGTTCTTCCCAACAACTTATAAAGAGTTCCAATCTGAACTCCCCTAAACAATATTGTTGCTTCTTGAACTATCTCAAGGGTATAATTTTCAAACACTGTTTTCGCACCAACATTATTCATCTTGCTTATAGAAGTCAAATTTCAGGATAATCGTGGGATGTGAAGAACACCAAGGATTCTCATAATCCTTCCATAAATGAGCTTCAACTTGAATTTTCCTCGTTTTATGAATTTTGTTGTCGAGTTTCCTCCTAAGAAAACATCACCACCATTGAATCTTTCATACTCGCAAAACCACTCCCTGTGAGGATTCATATGAAAATATGTGCATGATTCAACCAACCATACCTCATGATCTACCTATGTACTTGAATAGGCCAAGTACACATCCCCTCCTTCATCTAAGGGGGTTTCTACTTCTACAAATGGAGAATCTTTATATTCATCTTCTTTACAATTTTGGCTTTAAAGTCTTTCTTGCACTACCCTTATTTTTCACATCTCCAACATACCTTTATAAAATTTCTTGGAGATTTTGATCATCCTC
>APFE030397508.1:85145-96059 GCA_000404065.3 Pinus taeda | reverse complement strand
AATAATATTCATAAAAATATAAACATGCAAATATCAAATAGACTAATAATCATCAATAAAAATATAAACATTTAATAGAAACAAAAGTAAAAATAAAAACTTAATAATAATATTTAATCAATTAAACCAAATTTATTTATGAACATTATCAAACCTATCAACTCCATTCATCATCATCCCAACCCTCTCCTCTATTTATTGCCTCATTATTATCTGACTTTTTCACACATATGATCCTGATGATGAACCACAAAGGTTGGTTCCAAACATCGATACGATAAAATCATGAATGCGATGACTCTAGAAGACATCACTACATATAATAGATCTTGTTGGAACATCTAGTTACCTAGCCTTACTATCCACAATTGAACCTCAAAATGTGAATCAAGCAAGCAAAGATGAATAATGGGTTAAAGAAATGCATGAAGAAATTATTGAAATGGAAAATAACCATACATAGGAATTAGTACCAAGCCCTCATGATAAAAATGTTATTGGGAAAAAATGGGTGTTCAAGAACAAATTGAATGAAAATGGAGAAGTAATTTGAAACAAAGCAAGATTGTATGCAAAGGCTATGCTCAACAGGAAGGGATAGACTTCAAGGAAACATTTTCACCTATAGCTAGACTTGAAGCCATAAGAATGTTCCTTTCATTTTCAAGATTTAATAACTTGAAAGTATATCAAATGGATGTTAAATCTACATTTTTAAATGGGGATCTATAATAATAAGTTTATATTGAACAACTTGAAGGGTTCATTTTAGGAAATGATAGAAATCGTGTTTGCAAACTTTAAGAAGGCATTGTATGGGTTAAAAAAAGATCCTCATGCATGGTATTATCATCTTTATAGGTATCTTCAGCAACAAGGCTTCACAAAAGGGTCTACAAATAGAAACCTATATATCAAACTTGATACAGATAAACTTTTGATAGTTGCCTATGTAGATGACATCATATTTGGAAGTAATGTAGAAATTATGAGTCAAGAATTTTCTTTGGTTATGTAGCAAGAGTTTGAGATGTCTCTACTTAGTGAACTAACATACTTCCTTGGTCTTCAAGTTCAACAAACTAAGAATGTTATCTATCTTTCTCAAAACAGGTAACTCAAATAGATTTTGAAGAAATATCAAATGGAAGACTGCAAGCATGTATGCACACCAATGGTAACAAGATGAAATATTAGTCAAAACAGTGATTCTCCTTCAGTCAATCAACCAAAATATTGATCTATGATTGACATATTCCTTTACCTTACAAGAATAAGACTAAATATTATCCATGGAGTTGGAATTGTTGAATGATTTCAAGAAAATCCTAAGGAAACTCTTCTCCAAGTAGTTAAGAGAATATTCAAGTATCTACAAAGAACTCAAGATCTTGGTCTATGGTATCCAAAAAACACAAACTTTTGCACTTCATGCTTACACAAATGCAGATTGGGAAGGTAATATTGTTGATCACAAGAGTACTAGTGGAGGAGAATTTTATTTGGGACCCCACTTAGTTTCATGGTTCAACAAGAAACAAAGCTCCATCGCTTTATCTATTGCTAAGGCAGAATATGTTGTTGTTGCATGTTGTTGTACCTAGCTTCTATGGATGATCCAAACATTACAAGACATTCAGGTCACTTGTCCTCAACATTTACCTATTCTATGTGGCAATACTAGCGCTATAAGTATCACTAAAATTCCCGTCATGCACTCAAAAACCAAGCACATTCCAATCAAATATCATTTTTTGAGAGAGAAGGTGCTTGAACAAAAGGTCAGACTGGAGTATGTTCCTTCAAAGGAACAAGTTGCAGATATATTTACAAAGCTACTTTCACGTGATTCCTTTGAATATCTCAGACATAAATTAGGAATGATTCTTGTTGTTAGTATGAAAATTCTTAGTAAGTGTACCAAAGTTACTTCACTTAAGTCACCGGTGACAAGTGGCCCTAACAACAATATGTGGTTGTTTATGCTTCATATCTGCAATAATAAAATGAGATAACCCTACAACAAAAAGATTGTATGTGATCCAAAACAGAAAACAACAAGAAATATTTGATGTAATAACCCAATAGAATAAGACTTGTATATGAATAATATTTTTATTAAAACACCTGGTGAAGGAGATCACCAACGAGGGTCTACAAATCCCCCTCCCTAGGATGGGTCCTCTGATTTCCTTGTGCTCCAACGATCTATCCTCTCCCTCAATGTGTGAAAGACCTAAAACAAAGAATGGAACTCAAGTGGGAGCTCAGATGTGAGAAGATAATGGTGACAATGATAATGATCATGTTGAAGAATGAATGAAAAACACTCTTATTTATAACAAAGTGTCAGGTTGATCTCGAAAATAGAAATAATAAAATAATATTGACCAAATCAATATTTAACCATTAGGGATACTTTATTATATTTTTTTGAGAGGGAAAAAATATTGAAAATATTGAAAATAGTCAAATATCTTTATTTATAAATAATTAACAAATAAAATGATTTATTAATTATTTCATGAAGATTAAGAAATGTGTGAAATTGAAATAATTATTAAATAACGATTTGACAATTATTCCAAAATAGAATTAAGGAATAATAAATAAATAGTGATTTATTTAATTCTTTCTAGGTGATTTAGTCAAATGTGACAAGGAATAATTATCAAAAAATGAATTAATAATTATTCCTAGAGAAATATAATAAATAATGATTTATTCAATTATTCTCATAGGGTTTTTTTTTGCTTTTTTTCTTTTTTTTTAATCAGAAATAATTTAATAAAAAATGTTTACTAAATTATTTCCCATGGTGAAAGTGATTTTACTATGGCAAAATTAATCCTACATGGTGTATCTTGATCCACCTAGTTAGAAATGGCTAGGTGATAATTTTTTAGGTGATAAAAGATTTCCTCCCAACATATGAGTGTTAGGATCAAATCATATGACTGAAATAAGTTGTAGGTTACACTTCCACGAGACACCAAAGGGCAGTGAGGGAGAGAGAGAGGGAGATACATATGAAGCAATGCAAGGAAGGACAAAAATGGAGGGGGTGAGACCTATGAATCTGATATAAGTCTCATTTTTTTTGGAGTAAATGATCTCAAATGAGGAAGGGAAGGCTTACCCATACCCACCGAGATAACTGAGCACAAATAATAATGGTGCTCCCAACAATGTGGTTCTGAGCAACAAAGTACATGATACATGATATGCTGGCATAAATGGGCCAAAAAATAATACAATGAATCCCATATACATAATGTTCTTGGAAAGACATAGGCCATGATTGAATACAATAACATCTAAGTACATGAGACATAATTCCCCTCAAGCTGACATGGTGAGGGGGAACCACAACCAAACAATCCCTTCTAAGTAGGAAAGGGCTCTGAAGATCTTAATGGAGCATCTGAAGGAGACATGCATGTTGTGGGCATTGTAAGTGGTTGAAACCGAACCCATCAAATCTATATAAATGCATCAAAGGCTAGAGCATAATATGCTAACATCCGGGCATGTGGGGGAGTACCTAAAGGGGCACCCCTTCATGAGGTATGGAACATGTTACACACACTTGAGAAAAACTCGTACAATCTATTGGATCATCAAACCATCAAGTGTACGATTATTTCTCGTGCGATAATGAGTTGGGGTCGAGCACATGAGAAACAACCAAGTCAAAGAGAAATGATGATTCCATTCACTTGATCTGAGGCACCAAACAAAGATGAAGGTTGGAACCAAGGTACATTGCCCTGTAGACCACACTTCTAGAATAAATGTGCTGAAGTTGATAGAAGAGGGTTCGCCAGAGTTGAGGCAATGAGGAGTACTCAACAAAGGCACAAGGGATCATAGTAAAGTGGCTGATGGACTGACACTAGGGATGATGATGGAAGGAAACAAGATGAGTGGTGGGCTGACGACTTCCCTTGTTAGAGAATAATATGCATGGTTGACCTGGTAGCGATTGACTCGATTCCAGAGGGGATGGTCAATTTCTCAAACGAGGGCTTTTCAAAGATGGAGTAGTGTAGCTGGAGGCAAAATATGAGCATGATGGGATGAATGCAATGCAAATATAATGAACATTGTAACTAGACTTAAGGGGACTCAGAATAGACTCCATAGATACAAGCGTGACTCAATGATGTTGCCACATGGGGGAGGCCCAGAGGGGACCATAAAAACATGAATAGATGATGGTTACTCATGAAACAAATTGACACATGAGTCAACATGTGCAAAGGTAAAGGGGTACTAGAGTACATGTCGATCAAATGAAGAAATTTGATTTTAATAGGTGCCAAAGTGAGACCTGATGGAAAAAATGGCTTCCTAGTGAAGTGCCAAATTACAAAAAATAAAATGGAGACCCATTATAGAACCTGGTGATATCTTTCCAATGGTCCCAACAGTTCATCAAACTGAGCTACATTTTTGTCACAATGGGCGACCAAAAAACTAGGATTTTTCCTAGAAAAAGGGTTCTTGCCCCCAAATCCATTCATTTTCATAGTGAGTTACTAGAGAATTTGGAAAGGAGGAGAAGGACCTAAATATTGTGGAGATCATAGTGGACAAACCGACCGTCGGAATCTAGATCTGCGAGCTAGAGGTAGGTGGCCTAACCTTACTCATTAATTTTGGTGGATTAGATTTTCATATTAGGGCTTGAACTCACTAGGGGAAACCCCTCGCCTTCGTCATGGCCGCAACACACTTTTGGGACCCTGTTCTACTTTCTAGAACATAGAAACTGAGCCAATAAGTGAATCTAATGCAGTTTTGAGGGAAAATATTGTGTTCTGGGTTGAGGGTAGAATCAAGACTGGGGCCCTCTGTTGAGTTAAAGTTTTTAACTAGAAATGTATTCCTTTGACTATGAATTGATAAAACATAATGGTATGTTTAAGGTATGGTAGAGCTAAAGGTGGCATGGTGAGAATGGGATTTAGAAACTCTTCGTGCTATGATTAAGGGGAACTAAGCACTCATAGGTTTTCTAGCATGGTATGGGATATTGAAGTTCTTGGAGAACCCATTGATGAGGGCTGGTGAACCCATGCTCTCTAAGATTGTGAGATATTGGGATCCATATCAGGATGCCTTTGTGGTACAGGGGCACATGATTGAGATCACTATCTAGGACATTGTTCCAAATTGGATCCATGAGAATTATCAAAGTTCTATGACTGTATCAAATCATGACAGACTTCAAGAAACTTGTGAACAATGAGCTATCAGGAAGACCTCTCGACAAGGGTAGTTTGTAGCCCGCAAGGAACGACGAGGACCTCGGTCAAAGTGCACTAATCGAGGCCCATAGAGACCACGCAGGATGCAAACTAGCAGTTAGGAAGTCCAGATCAGAAACAGAGGCTGTTTCTGAAGCGCATAAGAACTGATCACGCATCGTTGGGAAAAACCCCTCGAGAAGGAATAGCCCCAAGCGCTTGTTCACAAGGGAAGCCGAAAACCATGGGAAAAGTGCTAAAGCGAAAGGCGGGTCTTGCGCTCCAAAACTGGAAAAATATCGAAGTCGTTTTGGGCGGTAAGCAAAATTATGAGGGGAACGAGCGATTCCATACATTACATGATGCATGTTTGGTAGATGAGAGAGAAAACTGCCTCTCATTGCGGGCTAACGTTTGAGCAAGTCAACCACGTGATAAGAGTGAACACTGTAGGATCTGGGGGCTCCAGATCTAATGGCAGAGATTGTGCCCAATGGGAAACCAGATTTGACAGGAGAAATAAGCTTCGACAGATAAAAGTTTGAAGTCTGATTGGGCCGCTGAGTTGGCAAATGAATCATTACACAAAGTTATCGAAATACCAAACCATTTGAGGAAGAGATGGCACAGTTTGTGAGCAGACAAGTGGCCACTTCCCTATGATACGTTACATAGTGGCGATGATGTAGAGGCAGGGAATTCCAAGTGAATAGTAGTAGGCAATCCGAAGGGGCAGAAGAGGAAGTGAGCAATCCGAGGATGGATTGGCTTTAATCCATGAACGAACCAAGAACAGAGATGGAAGGACAGTGAGAAGAGAAGAAGGAGACAAAGAAACATAACAGAAAAGTGAAGCAGACACAGAGAGCCGAGTTGACCTGCTGAACTAAGGCAGCATCGAGTAGACAGAAGGCTTGAGAGTTTCAAGCAATCCCTGTGAGGATATCTGCTGGAAATTGAGTACCAAATTGGACTCATCCCATCAAGACTAGTTGAGGTCGAGACTTAGTAAGGGGGATTCTGTGCACTCTAGTGGCTTGGGGAATCCAAGTACCACCCTACTAAGTGTCATCTGTTCTAGGAGACTCAAATTGAGCTCCTCATTGTAAAAATATGCTTAAAAACACAATAAAAAGAAGGCCACCACTGAAAGCTGGACCGAAGACGTTGCCCAGGAGGATTGGGTGAACTCCTTATTAAATTTTGTTGTGTTCTGTTTTGCTTGCTATGTTTCTCTTACTATTTTCCAGTGTTTGTGTATTTTGCAATCTTATCGATTCGTTTCCTAAGATAACATAGACACGCACCAGAACATGAGTCTGTAATACCTTCATTCATTAATTAATTAACTAAGGTCACTCATGAGTGATTTTCAGATCAGACATATACGTTTTTACAGGATTTTCCCCTTAGGGTGATGGGGGAGATACATGGTGGTGGGGGAGATACATACAGTTCTATCTCATGGGAGGCATATAGGAGAGTTTGTGGATCGTTATTGAGTACCAGGTGTTTGTGCAAATGGAACAACCATCCAGATCAGTGACTTAGAGAGACTCGAGACACGAGCTATAGCTACCACAGTGGTGCAAATTAGACTCGACCCATCAAGACCAGTTGAGGTTGGGACTTAATAAGAGGGCGTCTGTGAACTCTAGTGGCTTGGGGAATCCAAGTACCACCCTACCAAGCATCATCTGTTCCAGGAGACTCAAATTGAGCTCCTCATTGTAAAAAATTTGCTTAAAAACACAATAAAAAGAAGGCCACCACTGAAAGATGGACCAGAGACGTAGCCAAGGAGGATAGGGTGAAATCCTTATTAAATTTTGTTGTGTTCTATTTTGCTTGCTGTGTTTCTCTTACTGTTTCTAGTGTATGTGTATTTTGCAATCTTATCGATTCGTTGCCTAGGATAACATATACATGCACCAACATGAGTCTGTAATACCTTCATTCATTAATTAATTAACTGAGGTCAGTCACGAGTGATTTTCAGATCAAGTGGTATCAAAGCTTAGGGCTGTTAAGGTTAGACAAGCTTGTGTTGGATTTAGCTATTGAATGCTAACTAGATCAAAGTTCAAATTAGGAGAAGGAGAGTTGGTCGAAATTAATCTTGAAATTGGGAGAGTCTATGCTCGGAAGACAATGTCAGAAGAAGGTTCTGTGGGGCCAGACCCTCAATTCATGGATAGTTTCCTAGCCATAAGGTCCATGGTAGAGGAAATGTATAAGGGCCATAGAAAACATAAGGATGAAGATTCATCAGGCTCCAAACAAGATAAAGGAGAAGATGAGTCTCTCCTCCATGATCACTCAAAAGGCAAAGGTAAAGAAGAAAGCTTTCTCACACCTCCTAATAGCCCTGAACATAAAAAGAAGGCATATTTGATTAAACTAGATGTTAAATTTGATTTACCTATATATGATGGAGAGTTGAATGCAGAAAAGCTTGGACAATTGGATTAGAAAAATTGATGTTTATTGCAGAGTGCAGAGAATTGATTCAGACAAGAGCAAGATTCAACTGGCAAGCCCACACCTTGGAGGCATTCCCTGGGTTTGGTGGGAAGGCAGGACCCAAGCTAACATGAAGAGACATGGTAAGATTATTTCTGTCTAGAGTGAATTTGTTTCTGCAATCAAGAAGTAGTTCTATCCATTGGCCTACATGCAGCAAGCCATGATGAGCTGGAAAACTCTTCGATAGTTGGAAGGGCAAAGTGTACAAGGATAGACCCAAGAATTTAGGAAGAGAGCATTGATTCTAGGAATCTCATTAGACTCACCTGAGACTTTGTTGAAGTACATTGCTGGTCTACACAGCTACGTGAGGCACACTATCCTCATGTTTAATCCCACTAGTATAGATGAGGTATTTGTACAAGCTACTCATCTAGAAGCTAGAGGAAAAAGTGGAAGTCCAAAAGTTGGGGGATCATCCCAACTCACTGCAAGCAAGAATAAGGAGAAAAGAAAACAGAAATGGAAAGCAAGAAAGGCTAACACTGCACAGAAAAGCAAGGCTTCATGCACTCACTATAAGAAGGATGGGCATGATGATGAGAACTGCTGGATTCTACATCCGGAGCTGAGACCTAAAAAGTTCGAGGGAAAGAAGAAGAAGACTGATGTGGCTATTCAACAAGATTTGGGGTCAGACTCAGGAGATGAAACAACTATTGTAACAACAGGTATAAAAGGTAAGAATTCTAAAGCATCTACTAGTAATTATGCACAATCTACTATTGATGAAGAAAATGAGAGAAAAAGACATGATCTTTTCCATATTCAAGTTATTTCCAAACATCAAAAGATTGATTCTTTGTTTGATAGTAGCTCACAAGTAAATTTAATTTCTAAAGCAATTATAAAGAAATTGGGATTACTGACTACACCTCATCAGAAACCATACCCATTAGGATGGTTGAATGATAAAGCACAACTACAAGTGACTAGACAATGCAAACTCAAGTTTTCTTTTGGGTCAACATTTGTAGATGAGGTTGAGTTAGACATAATTCCTTTGGATATATGTGGAATTGTTTTAGGAAGTCCTTATTTGTATGACAGAAAAACTATTTTCTATAGAGATGAGAACAAGTATCTACTTGTTAAATATTGAATCAAATACTTTGTAAGAGCTCATAAGCTCAAGAATAATTACACTCTCATAAACTCAGGGTAGATGAAACAAATGATAAATTCATGCAAACAATTCTTACTGATGGTTGTAAAGGAAAAGAAACCTGATAAAACCAATGTATTTGAGGGTTGTGATGCTAAATAGAAAATTGATTTAGAAAAAGTTGTTTCAGAGTATGATATCTTGTTTCAAGAACCTAAAGGCCTGCCACCCAAAAAGTAAATAGTGCATGATATTATTTTGCAGCAAGATGCTCCATTGCCTAACATTGGAATGTATAGGTTGTCCACGTTAGAGAATGCAGAAATCAAGAAGCAGGTGTAGGAGTTGCTCAAGAAGGGGTTCATCAGACCTAGCACATCACCATGTGGGTCACTAATCATTTTGGTGAGAAAGAAAGATGGCTCGTGGAGAATGTGCATTTATTACCGAGCACTGAATAAGATAAAAATCAAAAATTGTTATCCCCTTCCTCGCATAGATGATCTTTTAAATCAGTTAAAAGAAGCTGTTTATTTTTCCAAGTTAGACTTGCATAGTGGATATCATCAAGTCAGAGTTGTAGAACAAGATGCATGGAAGACTACTTTCAAAACAAAGCAGGGATTGTATGAGTGGTTGGTTATGCCTTTTGTCTTAACTAATGCTCCTACTACTTTAATGAGATTATTGAATGATGTACTCAGACCTTTTCTTGATGATTTTGTTATTGTGTATCTGGATGACATTCTGATATTTAGCAAGACATGGGAATACCATTTAAAGCATGTTAAGCAGACACTAGATGTTTTTAAAAGAGAAAAACTTTATGGTAAACTCTCAAAATGTGAAGTTGGCAAGACATCTTTGAATTATTTGGGTCATATAGTAGGGGGTGGTGAATTGAAGATAGATCCCTCTAAGGTGGTAGTCATTGTAAACTAGCCTAAACCCAAATCTGCTACAGAATTTAGGAGTTTCTTAGGAGCAGCACAATATTGGAGAAAGTTCATTTCTAACTTTTCCTTAATTGCAGCTCCCTTACATGCTTTAACAAGATTGAACAAGGTGTTTCAATGGGGAGGAAAACAGCAGAAAGCCTTCGACACCTTGAAAGAAAAGATTAGTACAGAACCAGTACTGGCACTGCCTAATCTTCAAAGACCATTTGAGATCCAAACGGATGCTAGTGACTATGCCATGGGAGCAGTGTTGACACAACACAGTAAACCCATATGTTATCATTCTAAGACATTTAATTCTGCAGTAATTAACTGTCCTACATATGATAAATAATGGTATGCATTAGTACAGAGTGTGAAAAAGTCGAAACATTACTTAATGGGCAAAGAGACATTAATACATACTGATCATCAACCACTTCACTATCTACACTCCCAAACTAAGTTGCAGCAATAAAAACACTATATATGGATGGGTTTTCGACAATAGTTTCATTTAGTCATCAAGTATAAAAAGTGCATACACAATAAATTTGCAGATATGTTATCTAGACCCATTATAAATGCATCTACTATACTTAAGCATAATACTGTGTTACATGAAATCTACATTGAACAATATGCTCAAGATATAGACTTTAAAGATGTATATGCAACTTTAATTCAAGGCAAACGAGTAGAAGAATTGGATTATCATATAAAGGACCAACTCTTATATCATTGTGGGAAGTTATGCATTCAACAAACTGAAAGAGTAAATATAATTCGAGAAGCACACACTTCTCTAATATTAGGTCAGTTTGGGGTAAGTAAAACAGTTGCACAGCTGTAAAGATTTTGTTATTGGCTAGAAATGAATGAGACAGTTTCTAGATATGTAAGAGGGTTTACTATGTGTGCTAAAAGCAAGCCCATAAATAGAAAACTAGGCTTATACACTCCATTACCAGTTCCTTCTCACCCTTGGGAAAGTGTTTCCATGGATTTTGTTGGAGGACTGCCTAAATCTAGGAAAGGTGATGATTATCTATATGTTGTTGTGGATAGGTTCAACAAAATGTGTATTTTGATA
>APFE030397508.1:18693-84428 GCA_000404065.3 Pinus taeda | reverse complement strand
TATTTGAACCTTCACTAATTGAGGATCCCAAAGAGCAGAGTCAATTGCCTTCTATTGATGACCTGTTACCTGAATATCTTAATGAATTGCAGGAAGACACAATTCTAGACAGGAAGGTGAGAACGATGCACAGGGGAGATCTTGAGTACCTCAGGGTTGGGCTCAAGGGTTCAAAACCAAGCAATACAAAGTGGATAGAAATTGGACAAGTGAGACAATTGTACCCTCACTTAGTTGATGCTTGAAAACCAACTTTTGGTGGTCCAAGATATTTTTCAGTGGGAAGGCCGTGATTCAAATTGGATCCATGAGAATTATCAGAGTTCTATGACTGTATCAAATCATGACAGACTTCAAGAAACTTATGAGCAATGAGCTATCAAGAAGACCTCTGGACATGGGAAATTTGTAGCCAGTAAGGAACGATGAGGACCTCGGTCAAAGCATGCTAACTGAGGCCCATGAAGGCCACGCAGGATGCAAAATAGAAGTTAGGAAGTCCGGATCAGAAAATAGAGGCTGTTTCTAATGCGGGATTAGCGTTAAGTGTTAATCGCGCATCGCTGGCAAAACCCCTCGAGAAGGAATAGCCCCGAGCACTCAGTCACAAGGGAAGCCAAATATTGTGGGAAAAGCGCTAAAGTGAAAGGCAAGTCCCGTGCTCCAAAACCGACGGAATATCATAGGCGTTTTGGGTGGTAAGCGGAATTGTCTGGGGAATGAGCGATTCCATACATTGCATGACGCATGTCTAGCGGATGAAAGAGAAAACCACCTCTCATCGCGGGCTAACGTCTGAGCAAGTCAACCACAGGATAAGAGCGAACACCATAGGATCTGGGGGCTCCAGATCTAATGGCAGAGATTGTGCCCAATGAGAAACCAGAATTGACTGGAGAAATAATCTTTGACACATAAAAGTTTGAAGTTCGATTGAACTGCTGAGTTGGCAGATGAATCATTACACAAAGTAACCGAAATACCGAAAAATTTAGGGAAGAGTTGGCGCAGTTCATGAGAGGACAAGTGGCCACTTCCATGTGAGAAGTTACATAGTGGCGATGACGCAGAGGCAGGGAATTCCAAGCAAACAGCAGCTATCTGAAGGGGCAGAAGAGGAAGCGAGTAGTCAGAGGATGGATTGGCTTTAAGCCATGAAAGAACCAAGAACAAAGATGGAAGGACAATGAGAAGAGAAGAAGGAGACAGAGAAACAGAACAGAAAAGTGAAGCAGACACAGAGAGCCGAGTTGACTTGCTGAACTAAGGCAGCATCGAGTAGACAAAAGGCTTGAGAGGTTCAAGCAATCCCTGTGAGGATATCTGTTGGAAATTGAGTACCAAATTGGACTCATCCCATCAAGACTAGTTGAGGTCGAGACTTAGTAAGGGGGAGTCTATGCACTCTAGTGGCTTGGGGAATCCAAGTACCACCCTACTAAGTGTCATCTGTTCTAGGAGACTCAAATTGAGCTCCTCATTGTAAAAATATGCTTAAAAACACAATAAAAAGAAGGCCACCACTGAAAGCTGGACCGGAGACGTTGCCCAGGAGGATTGGGTGAACTCCTTATTAAATTTTGTTGTGTTCTGTTTTGCTTGCTATGTTTCTCTTACTATTTTCCAATGTTTGTGTATTTTGCAATCTTATCGATTCGTTTCCTAAGATAACATAGACACGCACAAGCACATGAGTCTGTAATACCTTCATTCATTAATTAATTAAATAAGGTCACTCATGAGTGATTTTCAGATCAGACATATACATTTTTACAGGATTTGCCCCTTAGGGTGATGGGGGAGATACATGGTGGTGGGGGAGATACATACAGTTCTATCTCGTGGGAGGCATATAGGAGAGTTTGTGGATCGTCATTGAGTACCAGGTGTTTGTGCAAATGGAACAACCATCCAGATCAGTGACTTAGAGAGACTCGAGACACGAGCTATAGCTACAACAGTGGTGCAAAATTTACGTAGTCATGCCTTTCATCACATCATTGGGGGGCATATGATGGTTGTGGAGAGTGTATTAGCAGGTACCTACTAGGGTGGGCCCAAAAGTTGTTGTTGTCATTGAAACAATAGTTGAGTCTATGCAAGCAATGGACCAATGATAAAAATTCATTTTAGATAGTTGTATGCTCTTTCTTCTTTGAGAAGATCCTAACCATTCAATCACATGTATAGATCCATGATGGAGGCCCGCATGAGCTCAAGATGCGCTGTTGGGGGAAGCTACTGTGACGAGGTAGAGGGGGGGGATTCAAACGGGTGTTCCAACATGAGTTCTTTGCACATTGGGACAAGATACCATTGTACATATATGACTATTCGTATAGTGGAATGAAATATCAGGGAGATCCTGACTTGCCACTTCCACTAGGAAGAGCATGGGGTCTAGATGGTAAGTGAAAATTGCTAGATATTGGTTGCATTTAAAGTTTAGAAAATGTATGTATGTGGTACTAATTTCCAAACTTTTGGTATGTAGATATAGCAATGGTGAAGCTGACAGGATATATAGGAAGAGCGGCAATTCCTGGGGCCGTAAATCAGGGTGGATGGACATTACGACAAAGATATAGTGGTGATGCTCTATTGGAGGATCTCTGACATAGGTTTGATTTGCTACTGACCAGGGTAACAGAGTGTAGATGTCATTATTTAGAAGATTGTATACACATGAATCAACTAGTCTCCCCTTGGAATGGTGAGGTATCACAAGGCACATAGCTATGGCCGGTCAGGAAGTTTGAGACTTATGGGCTGGTGGTATGGATCCATTAGATTGAGAACCTCCAGATGATAGTGACTAGGTGTAGGGAAATGTGGGTCCCCATTTTTGTTTTTGTTGTAACATGTTGTGGGCATGTTGGATGTATTTAGAGTAGTGGACTCCAAACACTATATGTTGGATATTATAATACGTAATATTGTTATGCATATTTTGTGATGATTGTGGTTCACCATTTGTTGATGTTATGGATTCCTTTTTGTATATGTATCTGATAAATGCCAATCTAGAACGTTATTTGCAATGGCATCTACATAGTGATTTTGTGCTCTAGGAACATGATTGAATGCAACAGATTCAAATTCACATGCCAAAAGTTTAACTCATAGATATTTTCTAAATAGGATGGGATAACTCACATGATAAACACAATTCAATTGCATGACAAGTATCAATGAATCAAGACAAACGTGAAGGTGAAGGATGCGATGATCAGGGGAATCGACTAACAAACCTATCACAACATCATATTCAGCCTAGTTATTGGTGGTAGATCCAATGCAAATTCCATAGGAGTGTACTAAAGAATGCAAAGGGGTGAAAATGGCCCAAGATTCCAAGGCTAGATTCCTAGAGAAGCGACTTGCACCATCGACATAATCGATATGAGGTGTGGATGATGGATCCATTTGAAAGACACAAGAAGACAATGAATGTGTAAGACAACGACGAAGGATAATGTCAACATCGCAATGATAATTATCTTCACTGATGAGGAGATAAAGAGGGCCTTTATGTCTAATAAATTGTTGATGATTACAAAAAAGATTGGGGGCGAATGTTTGGGTTTGCAAATAAGTGAGGATAATGTTGGACTCCTCAACATATTGATCATGGGTTTTCTGCAGAAGGAAGTACACACCATGGTGCATATCATCCCAAGGATAATTAGGGGTGGTCATGGATTCTATAATGTCATCATCAAAATGGAAGATGGGAAGATGGGAGGATGGGAGGAAGAGAGACCACATGATGAATATGAGCTACTTGATACATCTTCATGAGAGACAAGGTTCACATGCACATGATCAATAAGGGGAGACAAATGACTAGTAGATGTGACATCTACCAATGTTGATACCAAAGGGTTCGTGTTAGATCCCTATACTACTAGCTTACCCCCTTATTACTATTAGTACAATGCCCTTATTATATTTTTGTACCCATGTAGTCCCCATATTATTATTAGTGTGCCCCATAGAAGCCCACTATTGTTATTATTGTGCTCTTACATTATTATTGTTATGTCGGCTCTAATTATATTATGACCCCTTAGACTCCTATATATAGAAAAGAGGTCTTGTCATTGGTATCATCCAAGACTTGTTCATTTTTGTAATGTAAATGAGGTTTCCCCCTCGAAGAGGCTTAATTCTAATGTGTTGATATTTATTTTCTATCTTTCTGTGAGCTGGTTTCATAACATTTGGTATCAGAGCTTTGGATTCTAGGGTTTTGTTGCTTCAAACAAGTCATCGTGGAATTTTCAATATAAAATTTTCACTACAAAGTTTCAGAAGCTAAAATAAAACACATTTGAGCTGAAATCATTCTGAACCTTGGGTATGAATTTCAGATCTTGTCTCACTATATTTTCAGAGATATGATCTGAGGAAGTTAGGGTTTTTGCAAGCTCCAAAATTCAATCTCAAATAGGTCATCGTGAAATTTTCGGTATAATTTATTTTCTACAAAGGTTCAGACTCTAAAATTAAAACACATTTTCATCACAATCATGGTGCAGCTTGGTCCCAAATTTCAGATCTTCTTTCACTATATTTTCGAAGATACAGTTCAATACATTTAGGGTTTCTGCAAGCTCCCAAAGTACATCCCAAACAAGTGACTTGGGGAAAATCGTCATAACTCTTGCTCAAAGAATCTAATTCAAAGTTTGTAAAAGGTGACAGAAAAAAGACAAACTATATTTTGTTGGGTATCAGTTTCAAAACCTAAGGTCGAAACAATGACACGTGGCATGTCATACAAATTTGCTCTACTGAACTAGTATATAATTAGGTCATTGCGGGAGATTGGACATAAATATTTCTTCGGGAATCAAATTATGATCAGACTTGTGGGGTTAGAAAGAAGACTTAGAGGGTTACTGTAGGACACAATTTCATAACTTGGAGATTTGAAATTACAAAGTTATAGTCGTTTCAAGATTGAGCTCCTAAAATCAAGAAAAGGGCAATATGAGGAAGTTTGATGGCAAGGATCCGATAAATTGGATAATATAGATGGAGCAATATTTTGATCTATATGAGGTGAAAATGTTACAAAAAGTACGCATTTCATCTTCATATTTAGAACTAGATCAATTTTTATTCTATAAAGGGCTTTGTTCTCGTAAACCACTTGTTACGTGGTCAATTTTCATGGAGGAAATGATAGCACATTATGAGGATACAAAGAGAAACACCTTCTTTAGCCAATTGATAAATATCAAACAAAAGTTTTCAATGGAAGAGCACATTGAGGACTTTAAAAAATTGAATATAAAGGAGAATGATATTCTAGAGAAGCAGAGGATTGATGTCTCCATAGGCACTTTAGAGGATAACATTCAACATTAGGTTCATCTTTGGGAACCTGATTAATTGGAGAGGGCATTCAGGTTGGAAAGAAAAGTGGAAATCAAAATTATGGCAACAAGGAAGTCCACCCCTCACAACTATAAACATGGAAGTGTTGTTTATCCTAGCCTTCCACAACCTACAAGGATGACACCACAACAATTGGAAGAAAAAAGAGAAAAAGGGCTTTGTTACAACTGTGATCACAAATACACTGAAGGTCAGGTGTGCTGAGAAGAAATTATTTTACATAGATTATGAAGAGGAGGAAGAAAAGCATCAAGAAAAATCAAAAGACGAGGATATACACTAGGAACCAACCCCAGAGAAAGAAGAAATGAATTTGACCATATCTTGTAAAGCATTGGCAAGAATTGCCACTCCTTAAACTCTCAAGATAGAATGACATATCAAGAAGAAAAAGGTTCAGGAAGTGAAAGATCACATCGAGAAAGAAGAAATGAATCTGACCATATCTTGCAATGCATTGGCCAGACTTACCACTCCTCAAACTATCAAGATAGAAGGACATATCAAGAAGACAAATGTTCAAGAAGTGAAAGATCACATCGTGCATCAAGAAATGAATCCGACCATATCTTGTAATGCATTGGAATAAATTACCACTCCTCAAACTCTCAAGATAGAAGGACATATCAAGAACAAAAAGGTTCAAGCAGTGAAAGATAAAATCAAGCATCAACAACAAATTCTTCAACTTTTAAAGGATAACACCACTTTGGTGGAGAATCGAATGAAAGAAGAGGCAGATCAACATTGTAGTGAAAGAAGTTTTGATGTAGGCGATTGGGTATTTTTATGGCTACATCTCAAGTAAGCTATTTATGAGAAGGAAATGTTGGAAATACTACATGCACTTAAGAAGTGGTGACCTTACCTAATGGGAAGACACTTCAAGGTAAAAATGGATCATGATAGTCTGAAATACTTTTTAGAACAAAGATTATATTTAAAACAACAGAAAATATGGGTCACACATATGTTGGGTTATGACTTTGAAATAATCTACAAAAAAGGGAAGAAAAATGTTTATGTAGATGCACTCTCAAGAAAGGATGAGGATGTGGAAAAACTATTTTTGGCTATTTCTATTATCCAACCAGATTAGATAAACAAAGCAAGGGATGAATGGAAGAAGGATGAAGAAATTTGGCTACTCATTCAAAAGTTGCAGAAGGTCCCACTTCAAACAATATTTCCAAAACTGGACAACGAAGGAAAAATCATATTGGAACCTGGAGCAGTGATAGAAACAAGAACTCGATAGCTACGAAATCGATCAATTTCAGAGTATCTCATGAAGTGGAAGATCTTACTTGCTGCAGATTCCACATGGGAGGACAATAATTTTATACAGAAGCATCAAGAACTTCTCAAGCGTTGAGGACAACACTATTTGAGGGAGAGGGGCATGTTAGGTCCCTATAATACTAGTGTAACGCCTTATTGTTATTAGTACAATCCCCTTATTATATTGTTGTGCACATGTAATCCCCATATTGTAACTATTGTGCCCCATAGTAGCCCACTATTGTTATTATTGTGCCCTTACATTATTATTGTTATGTCGTCTTTGATTATATTATGAACCCTTAGACTCCTATATATAGAAAGGAGGTCTTGTCATTTGTATCATGCAAGAATTGTTCATTTGTGTAATGTAAAGGAGCTTTCCCCCTTGAAGAGGCTTAATTCTAAGGCTTTGATATTTCTTTTCTATCTTTCTAAAAGTTGGTTTCATAGCAGTTTGTCCAGGAAGGTTCGTCAAAATCACAATATGAGATGTCAGGGGATTCCTAATAGATAGATCCCATGGAGGATGATAGGTAGAGAATAGGGGCAGTACTATCTGTCATCTTGACATTTGGAGTAAGATCATGATGGGTGGTTGAGTGACCTCCTATTCTGGTACAATAGTGGGACCAGAACCCACAGGTTGATGGGAGGTGGACTCACTACGAGTGACATCTAACTCACGAAGCACTTGAAGTGTATCAAAAAATTATTTGAGACAGGGAAAGTAATGAAAATAATGGCCATAGTTATCACACAAAGCACAAGGGTGATTCATGCATAATGATATGTTCTTGTTGGTTCACTTGGGTAAGGTGACATGGGCCTCAAGAATGTTAGATTTAGGAAAGGTATTAGAGACCACATTCTTGATATGGGGGAGCTCAGGACAATTATTGGTGGCATGCCCAACAACATCACACAAAGTGCATGGAGGAGTAGGCTTTAGAGGCTTAAGAGGAGATGGAGTTGTTTGGGGTGCCTTGTATTTGGTTCTCTCTTTCTCAAATTTTCCCCTCTCACCATATGCTTTCGCAATAGGATTGGTTTCCTATTGAGGTTGTTTTGGAACTAAGGCAAAAGAAGGCGTAGGAAAAACATGTTGATCTAGGGTTAAAGCAATGTAAGCTTTGAGTTGTGTTAGAGCCTAGATTTACCTCATGCTGAAAAGGTAAGCTTCTAGGTCCACATCAAACCACACTCAGCGTCATAGCTAGCCCTACGAGGATAGGAGAGGGCTCTCTCCGGGTCAATCTTAGCAAAAGATAATCAGATAGGGCTTGAGATGACTGATTTAACAACTAATCTTAGGCTAGGTATGAAGTGCAAGGATTTGATTGGATTTTTGGGGTCTTGTGTTCGAAAAAGGGAAAGGCAAATTTGGGTCCGGGGATGAGGCACAGTTTTGCAGAGTTCTAATTGGGGCAAGGAAGGAAATTGTTTTGATGCTTTAGAATGAATAAATGGATGGATCAGACTGGTGAGGAGCCAAGGAGGGAAAGAGATTCTCAAGAAGTCCTCCTCAAATAGATGAAAACATTGAAAATTAAACAAAATTTCAAGGCAGAGCACAACAGTCCAGTGAATTCTACCTTAATCACTCATTTGTTTAATTTCAAAAGCAAAGAGAAGGGAAAATGATACACATAAACATCAATGAACTTACAATTACATAGAGAAAAACACCATCAAAACATAGAGCAACATGGATCCCAACAAGTGTTGTAAAACCCTTGTCTTTCCTTAGCCAAAAATGTAGAGATAGAATGTACAATGAAGTACCAAACAATCCCAAATGTCCAACCCTGAAAATGACTAAGAAAATGCATGATATAGACTAGCCCAACCCATTCCCTTGCCTTGAGGGGCCGAGCTCATCATTCTAGGAGCTTTTTCAACTAATTCTAAACAAAGCACTGAAATCTAGGCAATCAAACAACTTGCCTCTATAAGGTAGGAAACTGATTCATTCATTAAATTTTCACTTTTTAGTGAACGAATATTCTAGAACAAGTAAGTATGGGCCAAAATTACATCATATTCACCAAGTTACATCAAGATAGATCAATAATTACATCAAAAGAAAAACTAGTCAAAACTGGGTGAATTTCTGAGCTGTACAGTGAAAAATAGGCAAAAATCCTCTATGCGCCGCGCCTGAAACCTGTATGCATAGCACAACTTTGGAGCTGATTGTGAGGCACTTCCCGAACTCCAAATCGAGCCCAAGATAGCTTGTTGGAAAGCCCTACCTGTCTACTTTCCAACCCAAGTGGAATTTGTGAATTTGGATGTCATTTCCCCTCCAAAATTGCAAGCGCCCAAGACTGGTTCCTGTGTGTGCAAAAGGTGGCAGAGAGGCCATTTTTAGGGTGTTTTTGACCCTTTAGGCAACCCAGAACTTGATGAAATCCTTAGGTAATCCATGAGCATGCATAAATTTCGATGGAAAATCCAAAAATGTAAAGTTTTCCTCTAGAGGATCTACCAATTATAAGGGCGCGCCAAGTGGCGCTACGTGTTGGGCACGAAAATCTATTTTGTGACCCAAAAATTTAAAATTGACAAATTTTCTCCAAATTCCTTGAAATTTGGACTGAAGGCCTATCATTGAGTACCATGCTCATCCAAAAAGGCTTTAGCCAAGATTCGGAGTCTATCCTCCCTTTTTCGACATTTTAGTGCCCTCCTGGTGCATGCAGTTTGGTGGTAGAATCACTGTCTCGGTTGCATGATGTGTTGGTGTCCGTCTCCATGGTGTTACCAGTCTATGCCAATGATATGTTTAGCTTGTTGAAACTGAGAAATTGGTACCTTTATTTGTAATTTCCAAGTGTATGTTTGAGTTGTATGAAATGAGAATTTGGTGCCTTTTGTTTCAATTATCAAAATATTTCAAGTAGGAAGGGGTTGTGGTACATAGGGATAGTGGAGTCTTGTCAAGTGATAATTTTCCCTTCTAAAACTTCTGATTTGACAATGTAGAGACAATGGGATAGTCACTTGATTGTTTGGGGTTACTTTGGATTTTGGGAATTTTTATACAAATGAAATAGGAAATAGGAATGATAAGGAATAAAGTCACTTAGGGATAGGAAAATGGAAATTAGGAATAATTGTATAAGGGGATATAAGGAAATAAATTGTAGCAATGGGATCATGGGAGATGGGAAAACAAGGCAGGGAGTGGCACCAAAAATGTTCTAAAACTTCAACACAAAACTTCAAATATCAATCTTTAATAAGAGATTATGGCTTAAAGTTTGATATTCAAATTCTCATACTTAGTCATATAACCACACCAAACACTGATAAAAGGCAATTTCAAGATGACTTGACCTTACTTGGAGCAAAGGAGGCCGTTCCATTTGAAGTTTGAGTTAGGTGGCAAAAATTTTAACGTTCCAGCCCTATGCATCGCGCCACCAAACCCTGTTTTTATTGCTTTTTGCAGGAGACGTTTGGAGGCCTTCCCGGTGTCCAAATCAACTAGAATTTTTCAATTTGGAGTTCATTTGCCCTGTAAACAATCAAATCTCCCAAGACTGGTCAAAATGTGCCAAATGAGGCTGCCTCAAGGCAGAGTGTTGTTGCAATCAACCTTTGAAGGTGTTCCGCAACTCCAAATTGAGCTCATGATAGCTCATTGGAAAGATCCTTGTGTATATTTATCATTGTAATCATCAAGAAAGTCATTTAGCCAACCAAGCTAGGATAAAACGTGATTTTCCCAAGGTCACTTCAGAGGTGCATCAATTCTCCCGAGGCAATTGTATTTTTGACATTTATCTAAAACCATGACACCTGTGTAAACAGTGAAGGAGGTTTTTCTTCCTTGGACTATTTTGGACAAAAACCTCTCTCAGTTTTTCCAAATTCATCTTTCCTTGCTCAGAAGCATCATTTGAGTAAAACCTACCCCGATGTGTGGAACAAGGATTTGTCGAAATGAAGTGAAACGAAGGGGATAATGGGCTCCTAAATTCTTGAGAATTTTTTTGGAATTAGGGAGAGATGTTAGGAAGTAGGGGAAAGTGGAATTTAAAATATTGAGTGAGGGGAATGGGTGAAAAAAGGCAAAAAACAGGTCTAGCCTAGAAAATAGGGTTTGTAGCAAGAAACTAGGGGTTGTGCAAAAATGAGGAATTTGGGGGATAGTAGTGATGGGAAGTGTTTAATAAGGTACATTAAGGATAGGGGAATGTGTATGAACATCAATATACAAGTTTTGCTGATGATTTGACCATCCAAGAGAAATTTCCTTCAAAACCCTAGGAGAGGGAAATGAACTTTGCCTAGGCACAACTGAAGCATGAACAAGGTGTAAAATGACCCACTAGAACTTGACATGATGATGAAAACCATTTGAATGATGGTACACTCAGCTGAATGGTGACACAGACTGAAATTTGGACAACTTTGAAAGGAGTGAAATCAAACACTAGACCTAATGCTTAGTGACCGAATTTTGCTTGAAGACTCACTGAAATGACAAAATTTGACCTTGACACCTTAAAATCACTTTGTAAGAGCATGTTTGATCACTGGAGGAAGGCTGCAAAGACTGACACTAACAATTTGATTAGGAGGAGTGACTGTGGGAGGATCAATGTACATAAATGGGATCCTACTGATGTTGTTAGACCTGCTAACCTGTCAATGGGATATCCACGGTAAGAAGTCCCAATTAGACCTTAGACTGTTTGGTGTAGGAGTCCAAACAGTGGGTCGTAAGGTAATTCCTTGACTGTGATGTCGCATAGAGGCAAGTAGAACAACTCTATCATCAACAAAGGTGTGACTAGTGAGTCAAGGAATGTGTATGAGAGGTTCCAACACTTCGAAGGGGGAAGGAGGTGAAGGTGAGTTTTAGGTTGAAAGGGATTAGTCCTAACTCGGCTAGGAACAAAAAACACAAAGGGCATGCACAACTTCTGGTTGAGCAGTCCACTCGGATGCAACAGTCACATCATACAAGGTAAGATAACATGCACAACACTCACGGATCAGTTCGTGATGAGTGTGACAGTTGTTATAGAAAGGTTGAAGTGAAAGGTCTGTCTGATGTCTAGCAGAGTAGTCGACATAGACGGTGACAACATTGACGACATATGCAACACATTAATAACAAGATTCATATAATTTCATGTGAATGAGTTCATACACAAGTACGTAAGTTAAACAACACATATCATTAAAGAAACCAAAGCAGTCCAACTACAATAACAACATATGCATGAAAATGTGCTACCTCTTATCATATAAAGAAGTGTAAGTCACAATCATACAATACATCCATGTAAACCTGCTAGCCCCAATAGTGGAATGTTACATCCACATCCGCTTGCTCCTCCAAAGAGATGTACTAGCTCTATGCAATGGAGAAGCTAAGGCGTGTTACAATACTGTCCAAGCCTTCTTCAAGATAGTCTTAGTAGAAGCTTAGCTGAGAAAAAGCCTGTACAGTGAGTTATGAGGGACTATTTATAGCAAAGGGTGGGGTGACCCTTGACATTCCCCTTTGTGATAGTTCAACTACCCTCATGACTCTTCACCTACTCTATGATTGTGCTTGGAAGTGGATAAGTGTTGCCATGTGAAGTATTGGGAGGGGGATAGATGTAAGAAGAACTTGTCCCGCATGGGGTGTTGGAAAATTAGAAAGATAAAAAGATTTTCTTTATGTTGATAATTAATTGTGATATTATTATATTCTTACTAGCTTTCTTATATTATTCTTTTATTTTAGTTCATCAAGAAATTATCAAAATAATAACACAAAGATCAAAGACACCAGATTTATGCAGACAACTAGTAAACAACCCTACCTAGGGGAAAACTAGTCAACAAATCTTCCTTTAATAGTTTCTAGAGATGATCCAAGACTCATCAACCTAGACAAATACTTCCTCCAATCACTAAGTCAACCCTTCCCTTCTTCTACATGTGATAACCTTCAAACAACAAGTTCGACTTAGACACTTTGATCTAACAACAACAATCTTTCAACTTCCATAGCAACAAAACATTGATCCAAAAAAACTCTGACCCAACATTAACTTCAACCCCATAGTAACTTCCACCCAATAAATACACACATGTGAGAGAGAGACAACCTAGAAACTTCGATTTTCCTTCTTCAGCAAATCTTCTCCTTCTTCTGCAACTTCGCAGTTTTTCTACTTCTCCCTTCTTCTATATCGATTTTGTGTGAGTATGTGTTCCAAATGAATCAAACTGCTTGTATACATACCCTTTTCTAGAGTTCATATTACCCTCATGTAGGCTGACTTGATCGGGTAAGGTCCGACTTGATGTGGAGGTGACAAATGACTTATTTTACTCAATATTAATTCTTTTTACATGATTCAAAAGCCCAAGAAGGGTCTCTTTAAATGGAAAAATAATCTAATGACTCAAGACAAAACCTAGAAGTCCTCAATGGGGAATTTGACCTAAAACATGATGATCCAAGCATGAAACCGATACTTTAATAAGTCACAAGTCATAATAATAATAAATTTATATTTATCTCTTTTGGTAAATACAATTATGAAGACTGAACCTAGTTACATTCTTCAACACTAGATTTTAACTAGGGAGGTATTCATACACACAAGTACATGGAAAATCTCGAAACACATGAACCATGAATATTTTAGGCACTTATGGTGACACGAACTAGATTCCTTACCATGGAAATCTATCTAGGTGGGACCAAGATGGACTAAATCTTTCAACCTCTCTAGGTACCATTAGGCTTAATTGCCAACCATCAACCCAAGTACCTAGGTGCATAATGCAAGGATTGATATCTATAACCAATGCCACCCTCCCTACTTCTGGAACTAGACATCAACACATAGGCCAACTAGATGTCCTCCCAGGCATATTACACATAATGCCTCAACACATCAAATCTATCCTGATCAAACATATCGGTAACATTTCACATGCTTCCAAATCTTTGAGAGATTTACCTGAACAATCACAACCCTAATCAATAATAACATTTCAAATACTCATAGGTAAACACAAACCTTCTGGGTTTTCAATCATCTTGATGCTGCTTCACAATTTATCACAGTAGGACTTAGAGGCTTCCCAAATCTTGATAAAAGTTTCCACAATCAAACAACTTCCTTTCCTACTTCACATGCAACAACATATTCTTCAACTAGATGTTTCTTTCCTTATTTCAGTAGCACCTCAACATTCATTCTCCAATATTTTCAAGGTATCCATCATGACTATAATATGCCCTTCCTCTCAAATTGGGAGACATATCCTTTCTTTCTATCTATTCTCCCTCTTAACTTAGAGAGATCAACTTCTTTTCCATAACATTGCAGAATATTTCATGGCTTCATCCCTTATTATTAAATTCATCTTAATCATAATAATTCATATAACTTCCTTCATCATGCTTATCAAACAAATCAACTTTACTTGTGAATATGTTCAACCTCTTGAATATTATGTACTTGCACAACTTAAACTGCAAGTACAACCAAATACATATATAGAAGCATGAAGTTTACTATATCATAATCATACAATAATGGAAGCATTAGTCTTTAGACATCAAATACCTAAACTTATTTAGGTTCATAGTCAGCAAGAGACACATACTTTTAAACTTCAACTTTTTGCTCGGGTTAGGTTATAACCACTAGATCACATCAATAACTCAATGAAGGTATCAGTGTCATTACATCTAGGGCCTCAATTTCTTCCTGAAATATGACATACTCTACTATAATATATTGTAGATCCTAGAAGCAATTCAAACAAGTATAGTTCTACAATGCCTCCAACAACTTTAGAATTCATATGTTAGCCTTCTACTAGGATTTGATGCAAACCCTAGATTTCATCTTTGAGATGATAATCCTTAGATGTCAACAATCAAAGCCAATAAAAGAACAATCTACGATTTTAATTAAATGACCAACTTCTACTAGGATTTGTTGTAAACCCTAGATTTTATCATCATAATGGAAACACTATCATCATATCCTAGAATATCAAACTTCTACTAGGACTTAGTTACAAATCCTAGAATTTAAACACTATCAACAATTAAGTTAGAACATATGCATATCTATGATTTCATAATCTTGCAAAAACATATCAATATCCATTGGGTAATCCCAAGGCACAAATATCAATACATTTAAAGTCATACATATAAAAATCTTGATTAAGCTAGGGTTTTGATCAAACAGACACACATACACCTAGGGTTTCATTCCTAGGAGCTTATTTTATATATTATAAGGGTTTTGCTCATAACCCCTAATTTACCAAAAGCTCAAGGTCTATGAATACATTACCATTTGTTGACAGTGCTGGACTCGCCAACATGTAAGGGAATCTCCCTGGTAAGAAGTCCCAATTAGACCTCAGACCGTTTGGTGTAGGATTTCTAGCAATGGGTCGTAAGATAATTCTTTGACTACGATGCCACACAGAGCCAAGTAAGATAACTCTGTCAGTGGCAAGGGTGTGACCATTGTAATGAGTCAAGGAGGGTGTATGAGAGGTTCTAACATTGGTGGGTGAGATGAGGGTGAAGGTGTGTTACAAGTTGAAAGGGATTAGTCCCAACTCGACTAGGAACACATTGGACCTACACAACTTCTGGCGGAGCAGTCCACTCTGATGCAGTAGTCACAACATACACGGTAAGATAACATGTACAAAACTCACGGATCAGTCCAAACGAGTGCAACAATTGTTACAACAAGGCCCATGTGAAAGTTATGTCTGATGTCCGATAGATCAGTCGACATGGACGAGACAACATTAACAGCATATACAACACATTTCCATTAATAGATTATTAATTACAACAAATGAATCAATTTAGATGTAGAACACAGGTTTAAGAAACATGCATTACAAGTGTTAAAGATGAGTCTTACCACATATACAATACATGTGTGAAAACATGTTGGCTCTTATTATATAAGAAGTTTAAGTTCCAATCATACAATACATCCATGTAAACCTATTAGCCCAATAGTGAAATGTTACAGCCACATTCGCATGCTCCTCCAAAGATATGAACTAGCTCCGTGCAGTGGATAAGCCAAGGTGCGTTACAATACTGTCCAAGATTTCTTCAAGATAGTATTAACATAAGCTTGGTTGGCCAAAAGCCCATACATTGAGCTATGAGGGACTATTTATAGCAAAGGGTGGGGTAACCATTGACATTCCCCTTTGTGACAGTTCAACTACCTTCATGACTCTTCACCTACTCTGTGACTGTTACATTCGACTATTGACACTTAACTTACATTTAACAAGACTCAACGTTACAATGCACATGTACTCATGTGAGACAACATGGTTTGAGAAAGCCAAGAAATACATATCTGACACTAAGTCCACTATGATGAGACCAAGTCTTTGACATTCTTGTGATGGTGAAGGTGGTGAGCTGATGCCAAGCTTGGTCGTCCATGATGGTGTGCATTCACCTCATGGTGACATCTTGCTGAAGTGCACTCTTGCCTCTGTTGCAATTGGTGCATTGGTTTGGCTCCTTCATCCAACTCGTCGCTATCATGTGCATGGTCTTCTTGAGTGTGGCTGAATCAGAAACACACTGATGCATAGTGTCCGTGCTGGTGGTCATGCGCATCAACTTGTCGAAGTACTTTTTCAACTCCAGTTGGACTTGCTTCTTGTCTTCACCTTGGTGAGTGTGCTGAATGGGTTGGGTTGCATGCATGCGCATAATAGCATGCATTTTGTTGAATCCCTCGCATGCGATCAACAACACTATTCACCATGTCTGCTCCTTTCCAGTTGCTCGAATGGATCTTTAACTTGTATGGGTGCAGTTTCATTCGTGAGTGCATGTTGTGCCCACTATTGTTCCTGTTCAAGCTGCAACTCACTTGTTTATCTATGCAGCTTCATGTTATTCCTTGAGTTACTGCTTCAGCACATGCAACTCCTTCTTTGTTCCATTCCCTATCTTCACATGATCATCATGTAGTGTCATCACCTCATAGCCTGAGTCTCCAAAGTTGTTTTCATCATCTTGAGCTTGCAACTTTGATCACCCCTGTGTTGTCAAAAAACTTCCTCTTGCATTCATTGAATTCGCTGCATTCACTACATTCGTTGTGTTCGCTGCATTCGGTATGCTGCCTTTAGTTGTTGTTCATGATTCTGCTTGTTGTGATGTTGCTACTGTCATATATTCATGTCCTTATCAACGAACAACCTGATATCTTCATGAGTAGGAAAGCTCATAGACATTTGATCGACTACATCTCTAGGTAACCTAAATGGTGTATTTGACTCTACCCTCTGGAAACCATTGTATCTGCACTATTGAGAGGCAAATGAACACCTGCAATACCTACAGACATGGAAACACTCATGGCAAGAATTCTGTCAGTCGTAAACCAAAATTAACTTGAGAACTGACTTGTAACATACCTATGTGACTGATCATGAAGGTTGCGTAATTTCGGTCGAGAGGTCGGGAGACTAATTGCCAAGACTGCGCAAGGCCCAGTTTGGGCTACTGGGAGACTAACTGGTTGTTAGTACTATGCAATGCACAATCCAATATGGCTGCTGGGATTGTGTAATGCTCAACTCCAACTAGGAAGGACTGTAGGCCTAGGGATTTATTTGTGCATTTCTTAGGCCAAGCAGTCACTGTCATCCATAAATTCAAAAAAAAGTCCTCAAGGCTAGTGCTAGGAAAAAATGCACATTTCTGGAGAGGAAGCCAAAGCCTTCCCTCCCCAAATTGTGCAATGCAGCCTTGGTGAAGGCAGAGTCTAGGCCAAGGTTGGCTCAACTCACCGACGAGCAACTAAAAGTGATTGTTAGTGTGAATGCATGCTAATACTGAGTGTAAGCATAAGTGAATGATCATGCATGAAAATGGTGAATGATAGATTCAGAAAATGAAACAATATGCATGTGGGTGAGGTGAGTCGCCGAATCGGCGACCGTTTGCGAAAAATAGTTTCATGTATACGACAACAGTGGGATGTTGACAAAAATTGAAACAGTGCTAGGACAATCTAATATACATGTAAACGAAAATAGGCATTCAAAGAAGACAAGAAAATAGTACTCATACAAGCAAAAACACAAAAAGTGACAAAAATGCAACACAAGGCATGGGAAGCGGGCTTACCCCAAAACAACTAAGTTGAATGTGCAGATTGCTCCTATATGTGATGTGGGATGTCATAGCTACAAGATTGATGTGAGGAATGATCTTTGCAGCATCCGATTGATGAGTTTTGACAACATCGAGGTTGTAACGCGCATGCCACAAATCTAGGGAAAGCAACAGTTGGTGGGGTGTTTCTAAAATAATCCTTGCATGTAACCTCCAATTGCTAAACGTAGATCCCTAAAACAAGGGATGCCTTTCCATTCTGCCTTGGGAGAAGAAGCCTATGCATGCAAGTCATTTTTTTTTCGGTCCAGGAGCGAACTAGTCAACTCAGCTGCACATGCAAGAGACTGCTCAACTGCTTGAAGGAAATGCACATTTCTGGCTAGTTGGGCTAACTTCCCAGGAGATTTGCCCAATTTCTAGGAAGAGCAACTGACTACTACCCAGATTTGTACAAATTCTGGGATGAGCAGCCTTGCTGGGGAAAATCACACAATTTCTACTGGGAGTGTTGACTCGCATGATTGCACAATCTTGAAGCCCAGAAGGATGCTAGACACGATTGCCCAATTTCTGGAGGGAAGGCTAGTTTCCCTCCATAAATTCATAATTTTCTAGGGGAAGCTGCTCAGCATATAGCTGGACCAAGTCCGGGTGCACAACCTGTGAGGGGAATGCATCAAGATGTGGTCAATAGGCTGCCTTTGTGCAAGAAAAACGTTGAAGCTGGTGAACTTGATGAAGCAAGGAAAGTTGTTGTGAAGTTTGGAAGGGAGGCTCCAAAATGAAGCTAAGGAAAAATTTTGGAGGGTGGTTGTAGCTGTTACAACACTTGGTGACACACGGGTAGAGCTCCAACTCTCTAAATGGACCTTATTCGTGAAAAGCAAGTCTAACACCTCCAGAAGTATTGTTTAGTTCTTAGCTCCTCTTGGTTTCCACACCAGCTTGATTGTAAGATGTAGCATATGCCAAGCTCTTATTTGATTGACACACATTCCAAGCCAAGGAAACACAATTGTTTCAGTTGGGGTTGAGGGGTATATTGATGCACAAGTAGTATAGCTGTTAGTCTCAGTTTCATCTCTGGTGTTGCTCCGCTACCAACAAGCCTGGACAATACCCCGACGGAGTCACATAGGAACACAAGCATGGCTCCAATGCTAGCAAGCCTGGTCAGTACCCCAATAGAGTTACTTGCATCAGCTCCCTACGTAGGAATCCTTTCTCTTCTTTCTCCTTACTCATTTTTCATTTTGATTTTTTTTTTACTTTCATTTTCTTAGGTTTTAGCTGTGCATAACACTTATTCATTTCATAGGCGGAAAAGGGATCTCGACTTATTGAGAGAAGAAGAGGTTGTTCTTGTAGAGAAGTAGTTTATTATACCTTTGATGTGCCTATTAAGGTTTTCCCCCTCACCTTACTCTACTGGACTGAGCTGACAAGGGTTAACCAAAAAGAAACCGACTAGACTAGGTGACACTAGTTAGCATGCAAGAATTGTGTTTTCACCAAGGTTCACTTCGAACATTACTTATTTTTCATCAACGTATCATGGACTAAAAGTAACAAGTTCTTCATACTGAGGTAGGATGATTGATAACCAAGTAGTGATATTAGCACAAGGCCTCTTGTACTTTACCCAACTTGCTTCACGAATCATACATGGTTTCATGTGACACTATCCTATGAAACGAAACAAGCGAACTAACAAACAACAAAGCAGAGAAAAAGCAGAACCAAATGTGAAAGCAAAGAAAGTAAGAAAATAAGCAATCAGACAAAAAAACAAACAAACCAAGTAAGCAAACAAGCATGCAAACAAACAACTCAAAAGAAAACACTACTCCTACTCCTAAGCTAACAGTGCATGGGTCATATCATGTGAAGTGATAACTCCAATTCAGCCACCGACGCATTGGTTGAGCCATGTTGGTGAAGGCATGGTTCACGAACAAGATAGAGGTACAAACCAGTAAACAAGAAATATATAACAGTGAAGGCAAAAACACTCAAAGCTTATAAGTGACCACATAACAAAGATGAGTGAAAGTGCACGCCATGCATTCTGTGGTACTGCCATGATGTTGTGCTACAACACGTGCCGATGTTGAGTGTATGAATTCTCTTGACTATGACATTCAAGCAAACATGAGAAAGGTAGACCACTTGTGTTGTGCATGTGTGCTTGTTGTGTAAGATTCCTCCAATGCATGTGCGATTGGATTGTGTAGTCCAAGTGGAGGAAGCGAAATTTGGGTGTTTGGTTGATCTTCTCTGCAAAGAAGAGAGTGATGAGAAGCCTTGAGTGTTTCATAATTTCCTGACCGGAAGTGAAACCACCCTCAGGATAGCGAGGGACTGACATACATCAACTCAGGCTGAAGTGCCTCAACAGTCTGGGGGGTTTCGACTTCGCTGACAAATAGATCATTGTAGACTAATGTCTTGGATAGATTAACAATTATTGAATCATCATCATGATCGGATGAAGAAGTGAATAGATCACAACAATAAAGATTAGCAAATTTGAGATGTTCATCAGCATCCTCATGATTTTATGAATCGGGTAGAGTGGTATATGAGAAGAAAAAATGTTCACCCTCTATGTTTTCAAGGAAGATAAATGACAGATTGAATGTATTTTCCAAGGGAGATGTGTCCTCTCCACATTGTAATGACAGACTGACATCCAAAGTGTCCTGTGAATGATCAGAAGTAGAAGCATCTAGAAATTAGTTTTCACAGAGGAAATTAGGAGTGGAATAATCACAAGGGATGTCTGGATGAAGTGGATGAGGCACGGCTAGAAGGGAGTCGTCCTTCATCGCAAGTTATTCTTTAGATTCCCACACACACTCATCATGAATGATGGTGCAAATTTGCTTCATAAAACCCACTCCATCGACAACTTGATCCTCGTTCACAACAAGTGAGAAGTCTACAATGGGAGAATACAAGATGATACAATCCGGAGGATCAACAGAACATGATGACGGAGGTCGAGGGAAAGAGTCCACGTGACAACCAATAGGATTGCTAGCCAAATTTGTCCAAATCTCAAGAGAAGGTGGGGTGGGAGAGTGTGACAGTTCAACAGAGGCATGTGCATGATCTCCAACATCACTCTACGGTGGTGGAGCTATTTGATGAGGTGAAGGTAGATAGTCACCTATGATAGTGACTGTGCCTGCCTGTGATTGTGCATCTCCATCACCGAAGTGCATTGAGTGGGGTTCAGATACGTGAGGAAGATACTCAAATCTTCCATCAAGAAATTCCCAATCAATATCATCTACCGGGAATCGGTATGCAAGATTACAAAAGTGTGTGTGAAACTTTTCAACGGATTCATCAGGTGCTTTTTGTAATTTCGGAATTTCTTTGTTAGAGTGCTTTACGGTCATTGTGATTGAAAGCACAGACTATCTCTGCGACTAGATGAGCAAGAGAATGAATATATTTTTTGAGCAACGTGGCACACCAGTGCATTGGGTGCCCTCGAAGCATGGAGACGAACAATGCATAGCTCATGTATTCCTCAAACAATCCATGTCTTTCGCATGAGCCTACAATGCCGATTGCATGCCTTACCAAGGATAGGTAGCCTCCACCATCAAATGTTTTATGAAACAAGTTATCGAGAGACTTTTTGGAATGATGAAATCATTTCCATAAGACATGCATTCCAGAAGAGCAACTTGGTACTTAGTCATGACAGATGTGAAGAGATTCAAAACAGATGTGAGGACTCAACTTGTCATCTGGCCCTCCTTCTAGCACCAAAATGTTGATGGTGCTAGACCCGCCAACATGTAAGGGGATCTCCTCGGTAATAAGTCCCAATTAGACCTCAGACCGTTTGGTGTATGAGTCCTAGCAGTGGGTTGTAAGGTAATGCCTTGACCGTGATGTCGCACAGAGGCAAGTAAGATAACTATGTCAGTGGCAAGGGTATGACCACTGCGGTGAGTCAAGGAGGGTGTATGAGAGGTTCTAACATAGGTGGGTGAGATGAGGATGAAGGTGAGTTCCAGGTTGAAAGGGATCAGTCCCAACTCGATTAGGAACACACAACACACAGGAAATACACAGCTTCCGGTGGAGCAGTCCACTCAGATGTGTCACAACATACAAGGTAAGATAACATGTACAACACTCACAGATTAGTCCAAGCAAGTGAAATGGTTGTTACAACAAGGTTCATGTGAAAGGTATATCTAATATCTAGCAGAGCAGTCAACACAAACGGAAAACATTAACATCATATACAACACATTTCCATTAATATATTATCCATTACAAAAAATGAATCAATTTAGATGTAGAAAACACGTTAAAGAAACATGCATTACAAGTGTTAAAGGTTAGTCTTACAACAGATACAATACATGTGTGAAAACGTGCTGGCTCTTATTATATAACAAGCGTAAGTTCCAATCATACAATACATCCATGTAAACCTGCTAGGTCTAATAGTGAAATGTTACAGCCACATCCGCCTGCGCATCCAAAGATATGAACTAGCTCCGTGCAGTGGAGAAGCCAAGGCATGTTATAATACTATCCAAGCTTTCTTCAAGATAGTCTTGACAGAATCTTGGTTGACCAAAAGCCCATACAATGAATTATGAGGGACTATTTATAGCTAAGGGTGGGGTAACTCTTGACATTCCCCTTTGTGACAATTCAACTACCCTCATGACTCTTCACCTAATCTATGACCGTTACATCCAACTATTGACACTTGACTTACAGTTGACATGACTCAACGTTACAATGCACATGTACTCATGTGAGACAACATGGCTTGAGAAAGCCAAGAAAGACATCACTAACACTCAGTCTGTTGTGATGAGACCAACTCTTTGACATTCTTGTGATGGTGAAGGTGGTGAGCTGATGCCAAGATTCTTCATTCATGATGGTGTGCATGCACCTCATGCTGACATCTTGCTTAAGCGAATTCTCACCTCCGTTACAACCAATGCATTGGTTTAGCCCCTTCATCCAACTCGTCTGTTATCATGCACATGGTATTCTTGGGTACGGCTGAACTAGAAACACACTGATGCATAGTGTCTGTGCCGATATTTAAGTGTATGCTAGTGGTCATGCACATCAACTTGCCGAAGTATGGGTTCAGCTCCAGTTGGACTTGCTTCTTGTCTTCTCCTTGGTAAGTGTGTTGAGTGGGTTGGGTTGCATGCATGCGTAAAATAGAATGCATGCTGCTAAATCCCTTCCATGTGATCAACAACCCTACTCACCATGTGTTCTCCTTGCCAGCTGCTGGGATGGATCTTTAACTTATACGAGGGCAGTTTCATCTGCGAGTGCATGTTGCGCCCACTGCTATTCCTGTTCTTGTTGCAACTCACGTGTTTGTCTGTGCAACTTCATGTTCTTCCTTGAGTTGCTGCTTCAACACATGGAAATCCTTCTTTATTCCATTCTCTTTCTTCACGCAATCATCATGTAGTTTCATCACGTCATATCCTACATCTCCAAAGTTGCTTTCATGATCTTGAGCTTGCAACTTTGATTCGCTCCTGTGTTGTCAACAACCTTCCCATTCATTGCATTCATTGTGTTCACTGTATTCACTACATTCGATATGCTGCCTTTAGCTACTATTCATGATGCTGCTTGTTGTGATGCTACTACTCTCATATCTTGATGTCCTTGTCTATGAACAACCTACTATCTTCGTGAGTAGGAAAGCTCATAGACATTTGATTAATTGCATCTATAGGTGTACTCTGAATGGTGTCTTCGACTCTGCCCTCTAGAAACCATTGTACTTGCACTGTTGAGAGGGATGTGATCACCTACAATACCTGCAGACATGGAAAAACTCATGGAAAGCAATCTGTCAGTCGAAAACCAAAATTAACTTGATAACTGAATTGCAATGTACTTGTGTGATTCATCATGAAGGTTGCGCAATTTCGGCTAGGAGGTCAAGAGACTGACTGCCAAGACTGCACAAGGCACAATTTGGGCTATTGTGAGACTGACTAGCTATTGGAACTGCGTAATTCACAATCCAGTCTACTTGCTGGCTGCTGGGATTGCACAATGCGCAACTCCAGCTGGGAAGGACTGTAGGCCTAGGGACTAATTTGCGCATTTCCTGGGCCAAGCAGTCACTGTCCTCTAGAAATGTGAAAAATAGTCCTGGAGGCCAGTGCTGGGCAAAAAGGTGCATTTTTGGAGAGGAAGGTAGAGCCTTCCCTCCCCAGATTACACAATGTAGCCTTTGTGAAGGTAGAGTCTGGGCCAAGGTTGGCCCGACTTGCCGACGGGCAACTGAAAGTGACTGTGAGTGTGAATGCATGCTAATACTGAGTGTAAGTGTAATTGAATGTTCATGTATGAAAATGATTAATGATATATTCAAACAATGAAACAACATGCATGTGTGTGAGGTGAGTCCCCGAATCAACGACTGTTCGCGAAAAACAATTTCATGCATGCTACAACAGTGAGATGTTGACAAAAACTGAAACAGTTCTAGGAAAAGCTAATATACATGTAAATGACAACAAGCATTCAAAGAAAATAAGCAAACTATACTCATACAAGTGAAAACACAAAAAGTGACAAAAATGCAACACAAGGCATGGGAAGCAGGTTTACCCCAAAACAGCTGAGCTAAAGGTGCTGACTACGCCTAGATGTGATGTGGGATGTCAGAGCTACAAGGTTGATGTGAGGAATGAGCTCTGCAGCATCCAATTGATGAGTTTTGACAACATCGAGGTTGTGACACACATGACACAAATCTAGGGGAAGTGACACTTGGTGGGGGGTTTCTGAAATGATCCTTGCATGTAACCTCCAAGTGCTAAACATATATCCATAAAACAAGGGATACCTTTGCATGCTGCCTTGGGAGAAGCAACCTATGCATGCACGTCAGTTTTTCTCGATCCCGAAGGGAACTGGTCAACTCAACTGCACATGCAAGAGACTTCTCGACTGCTTGAAGGAAATGCGTATTTCTGGCTCAGAGCTAGGCTCACTTCCTAGGATATTTGCGCAATTTTTGGGAAAAGTAGTTGAGTTTTGCCTAGATTTGCATAAATTCTTGGCTGAGAAGCCCTACTGGGGAAAATTGCGCAATTCTGCTGGGAGTGTTGACTGGCAGGATTGCACAATCTTGGAGCCCAACAGGCTACCAAACATGATTGTGTAATTTCTAGAGGGAAGGTTGGTTGCCCTCTAGAAATGCACAATTTTCTAGGGAAAGTTGCTCAGCCTGTATCTGGACCAAGTTCAAGTGAACAACCTGTGAGTGGAATGCATCAAGCTATGATCGACATGCTGTCTTTGTGCAGGAAAAACAGTGAAGTTGGTGAACTTGACGAAGCAAGGCAAGCTGTTGTGAAGGTTGGAAGGGAGGCTCCAAAATGAAGCTAAGGCAAAATTTTGGAGGGTGTTTGTAGTGGCTACAACACCATTCAACCCTAAAGGACTAGGGTTTCCATAAAAATACTAAAACTTTGAACATGACATTACCATCAAAACTAGAGACATCAAAAGAATAATACTTTCTAGGTTTCATCAATAACCCTAAGTAGACTAGGGTTTTCATATTAGCATACCCTTAGGTTAGAGTTTTACAAAGAAACTTTTAGGGTTCCACAAACATGATGTTTTTAATGAGGGTAGATTGAATCTAATGATTAATCGCCCAAACAATAATCTCTATGTTTCAAAGGTCCTAGACATAACACTTGTTAGTAATGTCAAGCATATTTAAATGAATACACCTTTATCACAAAGAGAACACTACTTATGATCTAAAACATATCTTTGAGTTGTTTTCTAGACAAACCTTATAGGAAATCAATTCCAATTATTTTTCTTGTGAGATATTCTCCATATCCTTTGAGGATATCAACAAGATTTTCTTGAAAAAGGAAAATATAAAAATAAATTTTATTAGAATCTTGTATAAACACATATAGATAAGAAAAGGAAATCCAAATATGAAAGATAATACAAGGAATAAGATACTTATGTTTGGAAAAATGGTGAGGGTTCCCTCTTAATCCAATCTTGAGGGATACCTATAGCTTTAACAAAACAATTCAACAATGTTTTTCCAAAGCATGTCAAACCTATAAGTAATTAGAAATTAAAATACAAAACAATCCAAAAGCTTAGAGTAGAGGGACTTAGTAGTATAAGTCCTTTATTTCCGATTATTTGGACTTGTTATTCTTTGGAGATCTCTCTTAAACAACATTTTCTTGATGTCTATTCCTCTTTCTATTCCTCACATTCTTAGGAAAATTGCTTCTATAGTGACCCATCTTTTGACTATTGTAGCATTCAATATTTGATAGGTCTATCTTCCTTCTATGCTCTTTAGACTTCTTGAAGGTTCCTCTATTCTTGTGATGATTAGAATAGGAATTTGAAACATTCTCCTCTTCATTCTCTTTGTTTCTTACTAATTGAATTTTGACTTCTTCTTGATTGTGTGCACTCCATAATTGTTCAAAAGTAGGAGTTTCCTTCCAGTTTTTGAGACCTGATGAAAAGATGCTCCAAGATGTTGGTAATCCTCGAAGTGTAGTGATTACAAGCTCCTTTTCAGGTACTATCTCATTGATTACCTAGATTTCATCTCTGATTCTATTCTTACAAAGAAGGATGCCACAATGTCTTCCTTTGTTATCTTTATAGTTCTCAGTTCATTCTTAAGACTTGTTATTTGACCAAGATTATTGATTGTGAATAATTTGGATAATGCCTCATACATCTCTTGAGAAAAATCTATGTTGGATATATATGGGATGAGGTTATCATTTATTCCATCCACCATTAGGGACATGGCCAATATCTTTGTTTCTTTGGACTTTTCCTTTCCTACATCACTTGACTCATTTGTAGGATTCTTTAATTTCCTTTGACTAGATCCAAGATTTTATTCTTCTCATGGATGAGATCTATCCTCTATTTCCATGCCCTATAATTGGATGCTCGTTCTAGTTTGTTTTCTCCCTTCATTTAGCTAGACATTGTTCTTGAAGATAGTAGGCTTGACTTCTTATATGATCCTTTTCCTTGATGACCCTTATTCAAACTTATTAAAGCTCATTTTTCTTATTTCAATAGATCTTTAGGCCGCCTTTTTCCTTCCTCTTCACCTTAGCCCTGAAACCATGTTGGAAAATTATAAAGGCAAAATATTTTCTTTATGCTTATAATTACTTGTGATATTCTTATGTTTTTATTAAATTTCTTATGTTCTTATTTTATTTTAGTTCATTATGCAATTATCAAAACCATAACATGAAGTTCAAAGACACCAAATGTAGGCAGAAAACCAGGGAAAATCCCCTATCTAGGGGAAAACCTACTCAACAACTCTTCCTTTAATAGTTTCTCGAGATTATCCAAGACGCCTTGACCTAGACAAAGTACTTCCTCCAATCACCAAGTCATCCCTTCCTTTCTTCTACAAATGATAACCTTCCAGCAGCAACTTCGACCTAGTCACTTTGATCTAGCAGCAACAGAATTTTGACTTCCCCAACAACATAACTTCAATCCAACATAAATTTGACCCAAAAATAACTTCAACCCAGTAAATCCACACGTGTGAGAAAGAGACAACCCAAAAACATCGATTTTCCTTCTCCAACAAATCTTCTCCTTATTTGTAGCTTCACACTTTTTCTGCTTCCTCCTTCTTCTATATCAAACTTGTGTGAGTGCGTGTTCCAAATGAATTGAACTGCTTGTATACATACCCTTTTCTGGAGTTCGAATTACCCTCATGTAGGCTGACTTGATGTGGATGTGACAAATGACTTATTTTACTCAATATTAATTCTTTTTACATGATTCAAAATCCCAAGAAGGGTCTCTTTAAATGGAAAATGACTCTAATGACTTGAGAAAAAACATAGAAGTCCTCAATGAGGACTTTAGCCTAAAACATGATGACCTAAGCATGAAACCCATGCTTTAATAAGTAATAATAATAATAATAATATTTTTCTTTCTTTATTTTGATAAATATAATTATGAAGACTGGACCTAGTTACATTCTTTAACATGGGGTTGACCATAAATCATCCGAGGTGGAGCATATGGTTGAGGTTGAGGGTGTGAAATGCATCCAACAATACCATCAGTGGCATGAGATGACCCGGGTGCATTAGCAGCACTAGGCTGAGGCAGATCATGAATGACAGTATAAACATATCCTGATTATGCATAGATTAGGTCATATTTCAAAGCTACTTGGAGAGCATCTTCCTCAGACTGGGGAAAGTGGGAGGCAACATATTTACCAATGGGAGGCAAAGGCAATCTAATGAACTGATCCATGTAGACACGGTCTTCGAATTCAAGATCTTTAAAGATGCTTCTCCTTCAACACCATTCTTTAACATGGTTAGATAGGCAGGTGGCAGAAGTTTGATAAAAAGTGGTCAAGAGTAGGGTAACCAGTGTCATAACGGAGGGGTAATTGGAAGTATGAAAACAAATCTTTCGCCAGAGTTGCAAAAGTGGAATGGGAGGCACATGGTTGGTCCACATACCACTTAGAAATAGCTCTAATAAGGGTGCACTAGAATAAATGAAGACAAATGGAGTCTTCAGTGATGGAATTGGATGAACACCATATATGAAATGAGTTAACATGATTTGTGGGGTCTTCTCCAGGATTACCTTCGAACTTGGGGATGTTGGAAGGAATCTTGGTAGGCATATTGAGCCAACTAGGGTGATGGAGAAGAGGGTCATTAATAAGCTAGCTGAAATAAGGGAGACTCAAACCAGCCATAAAAGGAAGCAATGGAGTACGAATGACCATACCAATAGAGGTTCCACTTGTGGGGTTACTGAGTGTACCACCTTGGTTACTACCTAGGTTTCCCACACCCACATTGATGCTTGACATGGTGGCAACACGTGGTTGGGAAGACATATAATCAAAGGAAGAACTAGAAGAATCAATAGAAGTAGAGTTAGAATGAGGACTCAATGGAGGAATAGGAAGATGAACTCTAACTCGACAGAGAGGAATAAGATGTCATAAAGGAAACTAGGGGAGAAGGCCATGAATTCTTTGTGAAAAATGCTTAGGGGGAGAAATGATGTCATGACAAGATGACTCAATAGACTAAAAGGGGATGATAGGAGAAAAATAACAACAAACAACAAGAAAACATCTTGTGTAGTGGTGCCAAGTGTAAACTAACTATATTAAGACACTACCCTAATTCATGCAAACATGTCCTATCGAAGAAAAAATGACCTCTAGCCTATAAGTGATATAAATCCTCAAACAATTTCTATATATAGTTCTTCAGATGGCCTTCCAAAAGACTTCTTACTTGACAGATTCTGATCCCCGCAAGCAGAGCTATCTAGAGAAAGGTGGGGTAGAGAACCAACTTCTTACCATAGCTAGTCCTATAAGGAGTTTTCCTAAGAACGGTCACTATGGTTACCTTCATCCCATGGAGGTGGTTGAGTCTTGAGCTTCTTGGTGATCAACCACCACACTGGATTCCTTTCCATGGGTTGGGTAGCCTTGAGGAGAAATGCTCGCATGATTGCCTAGGTTAAGACCCTCTGAATCAGGTTTCTAACACACTATGGCTTTGGACCATGGGATGGTGAAGGATTTTAAGCTCCCTAATATGTTAAATTATATGTCTCAATGTAAGTGATTGATGGGTGTTATTGGAAGCCAATCCCACCGATCCTACACCTAAACTACATAGATTGTTTGGCCCTGGTGACCAAGTGGGCTTAATCTATGTTTGTTAAATTATTAAGGTGTAGTGTTTCAAGTCTTTCCTTAGTGGTTTTAACCAAGCTCATGTTCGCTTAGGGTGTGAGTGTGTGAAAATGATGTGTCAAGTGGATGAGTTAATTGAGTATGTTTTATGATGTTGAAAATAACAACAAGAAATGTTAAAAATAACATCTAGAAATTCTAATTTAATTTGTCCTTGAATTAAATTAGGAATTAAATCGAAATTCTATTCTCATAACAACTTGTAATAGTTAAATAAGTTAATTTGACTTAGTTGGATCAAAAACTTTGAGTTGGAAGTCTATGTAGAGTCATAAAAAGCAATCCATAAATTTTAGGGGCCTAAGTTGAGTTCTTTTGAGTTGTAATTAGTTAACTGAGTCTAACTGAGTTATAGTAAGTTAAACTAGTTATAACTATTGGAGGAACTAGTATGAGGTCTAGTAGTGGGGATGGGCACTAGTGCATCCTCAGTGCCACACCAGTTAAGTGAATATTCACTCATAAATAACTCATGCATTTCAGTTCAGAGGAAGACCCAGTTGAGATTAGAGTTCAGGGACAATGTACTATTAGTTGTATAATTTTCCGAGTTGTACAGACGGTGCATGCAATCAGTAGGAGGGCCTATGGTGGATTACATAGTTATGGATGTGGAATTTCCACATTAAAGAGAGGTTAATTCTCTCAAGAATTATGCAAGGAAGTAAGGGCTTGACATGCAGCAAAATTGGCGAAGCATTGGCTTGAGATGGCTTGTGAAGCAGAGAGTTAGATTGTACTTGTTCAAGAATTATTCGAGTTGAACACCAATTGTATTTTCTTCTAAAATCTTCGGGTTAATGCAATATCAATAGTCAGAGTTTTTAGCAGTTTCTTTTGCGAGAGAAATAGTGTGTTATGTGTGATTTATATACTTCCTTTTCTTCTTATTGTTTTCATAGGTCAATTTTGGTTTTTGTTGAAGAGTAGAGTAGATTCTTGTTTTGTGTTTTAGTATATCACATAAGTTGTTGAATCTATAGTAAAAATCTACATGGTATTGGAGCTATATTTGTAGAAATTTCTACATGGTAGTAGAGATGAAATCACAATAGAAGAGAATAATTCAAAGTTGTCCTTGCAGATTGATGGAGCTCTAGCTCAGGGCAGATCCAAAAGACCCTATGTGTAGACTTCTTAATGGAGCTAGAAGTCTACTAGTGAGCAGATCAATGAGCCAATGTTTAGTGACACAAAAAAGGAGTTGTGATAATTGACATTGGTAGATTGAGAAGCAGGATTTTTTTGGGTGGTGAGTTTGCAAAGCAGATCTGAATTTTTTTGTGAAAAGTTTTCAAAAACAAATAATAGATTAGGATCCCTTGGGAAAAAATACCCAAATTCACCTGCACATCTTGCACAACAAACTCGAATTCTCCTGCATAACAAACTCAAGTGAAAATAAAGTGCTAAAATATAATAAATAGGACTAAAAATGTAGAGAAAATAAACAGGAAATCAAGCACACAAAACCCCAACCAAAAATGTTATTAAGTAGTTAAGCAATAGAAGGAAAACAGGCTACTCAAATACACATAAATGGCCTAAAATATATAATGTCAAAGGGACCATGATCTATAGGCACTAATCTACTTTAAATGGTGTAGACAAACAACAAAAATCAAAGGTGAAAAATGTTGCAAAGGATATGTATGAATCTCTAAAACCTAATATACTCAAGGGGATCCTAAGGGGGAAAGGAAAACCCAAACTCTAAAGGGATAAAAAGGGTGAATAAACCTGTCCAAAAGGGTTGTATCAATGGTCGAAAATGTTGTACCATAGACTCCCCAACACAAAAAATCTCTTCCTAAAAAGGTGGAGGTGTACTCTAAACCCTAGGGGACTATTTCCTTCCTTAAATAAATAAAACTAAGAGAATATAGGCCTAGGGGTGACTCAAAATAGAAAATAAAGCCTTCCCAGTCAACACACAACATAGTTAGTGATTTTGGAAAAATTTTGAAATTTTTTCTAAAAAAATGGAAAACACAGGTTCTGACCTGGAAATAATGGAGAACACAACAAACTAGCCAAAACGTGTGTTCTAGAATGTAGATCTGGGGCTGAGAATTGATTTTTTTTCTCCTAGGACTCATGGTCTGTATATCTCACCCTGATTGTGCCATCTCATGCTCAACTGGTACCTGTGACCCACGAAAAGTACCAAAAAACCACCAAAATCCAAAAACTTGACAGAAAAATAAAGGAGGGTTAAAAATAGAAAGTTAGAGGCTAGAAATAGCTAAAGAAAATACTGAAAATCATTGATATGGCAATGACCAAGGATCTGAATTACTGGACCAATGGAGCCGCCATTTTTTGATGACCATGTAGCTAAAGACCCAGTGGAGTCACCATTTGTTGAGAACCATGTAGCTAAAGACAGGTCAGTGGAGTCACAATTTATTAGTATGAAAATTCTTAGAAAGTGCACCAAAAATAATTCACTTAAGTCATTGATCATAAGTGATTCCAACAACAATATGTGGTTGTTTATGCTCAAGATCCTTAATAATAAAATGAGAGAACCCTGCATTTAAAAAAATTGTATGTGATCCAAAACAGAAAACAACAAAAAATATCCAATGTAATAACCCAATAGAATAAGACAAGTATATGAATAATATTTTTATTAAAGCACCTAGTGAAGGAGATCTATAAAAGGGGTCTGCAAATCTGCCTCTGTGGGATGGGTACTTTGATGTCCTTGTGCTTTAGTGATCTATTCTCTCTCTCAATGTGTGAAAAACCCCAAAAAATTAATGGAAGTCAAGTGGGAGCTAAGATGTGAGAAGATGATAATGGTGACGATGATACTGATCATGGTGAAGAATGAATGAAAAACCATCTTATTTCTAACAAAGTATTGGGTTTCCCCCGATGGGGGTGATTAATCACTTAAAAACTGCCTCACAAGTGACCATTGGGGTTTGCTCTTGCTCCACGTGCTCATTAACTTCTCCCTCATGTGTAATCTAGACAATCATTCAACTAGTACGAAGGTCCATCCCGCGTGAGCCACTGATAAATGTGAAGGTTGTCTTAGGTATCAGTCCATCTTGGAATCTCGGGCAATGAATTTTGGTTGTGAGGATCAACGAGGTGTGTGGGCCTAGCTCCATGGTGGCTCCCTAAGCTCCCAACCTTGGCTGCAAGATGCAATGCAGGGCAGTACCACGTGGTGTGGTTTGGGCTCCTTTATCAGTGTGGTACTTAACCATCTCCAAGACTCCATTTTTATATGGCTCAAGCTTAGCATTACACCCTTTGTCGGTCTTCAGTACTCTATGGATGGTGACAAGTCTACGTTTTGTAATTCCTCTGCACATATTTACATTTTGAAGGTCATCCCTCCCGTGGTTTGTAGTTGCATTACTGTTGGTTCTCCACGGGCCCTCCCTAGTACTTTCATGTGTGAGGGTATCTCTGGGCTGGCTGAGGAATGGTTTGTATGCTCTCCTATGGTTAATTGTGAATGCACTGATTGTGTGGGTGGGTGGTTTGGATGAGCACTCCGTTATATCATCTAGTGTGATGATGTCCCTAGACTCACTATAGGGCAGTTTGTGAGTGCAACCAGAGTTAATTGGGGTTGTGTCGTTTGTGTTAGTGGGAATTTTGGACGAGAGGTCGTTCGCTCTCCTCGTCTTGGAGCATGGTTGGTTGGTGGTCTCGGTAAGTGTTGTGTGCTTTGCAAGTTGGGTCTTCTCCATATGCCACACCAACGAGGTCACCCCCGCCGTAGGGGAAGGTAGCAAGTGTTGGGAGGGTGCCCCAAGCCCGACTATAGCTCATCCACTACAAATTTGAATAGTTGGGACTCTGAGGACACTGACGCTCTCTCTCCAGCCCACTCACCTAGTCATGTAGAAGCTATTTCCACAATGGAATCCATTGTTGATGAGCTCCGACACATTCAACTCAATATGGATATTCTCAGGGACCACCAGTATGAAGATTGAAACAAAACCATGGCCTACTTCAATGACATTCAATTCACCCAGAATGAAATTCTAGAGTAGTTAGACAAACTTCGACGAATCGACTGCTGCATAAATGACCACCTTCACATCTTGGAAGCGAGGATGGATCATATTGAATTTCATATATACTCCCCCCTCATGCCCCTCGAATTTGCTGCTGTCAATTATGGTTTCTTTGTTGTTTACTTCAGCTATGCTTGGGCTATAAAGCCTTCCAGAAATAATGTAAGTTGTCTTTTATGGTATCCTCCAGCCCCCAATCTCAATAAGTCTGGTTAGAATGAGAGAGTGAGGACTACTGAGTCGAACTCTATAAACTATGCCTTTTTGAAAATCTAATGAAAGCTCTTTTGAACGACAAAAAAAGAAGAAAAAGTATTGGGTTGATCTTGAAAATGGAAAATAATAAAATAATATTGACCAAATCAAGATCTAACTGTTAGGAATACTTTATTATATTTTTTGTAGAGGGAAAAGATAATGAAAATGGTCAAACATTTTTGTTTAAAAATAATTAAAAATAAAAATAATTATTAATTATTTCGCGAGGATTAAGAAAGACGTGAATTTGAAATAATTATTAAATAGTTATTTAACAATTATTCCAAAAATAGAATTAGGGAATACTAAATAAATAATGATTTATTTACTTATTCCTAGGTGAATTAGTCAAATGTGACAAGGAATAATTATCAAATAATGATTTAATAATTATTCCCAGAGAAAATTAAATGAATAATGATTTATTCAATTATTCTCATGGGGTTTTTTAATTTTAATTAGAAATAATTTAATAAAAATGGTTTACTAAATTATTTCCCATGGTGAAAGTGATTTTACTATGGTAAAATTAATCCTACATGGTGTATTTCGATCCACCTAGTTATAAATGGCTAGGTGATCATTTTTTAGGTGATAACACTTGCTTCATCACTCTGCTAATTATTTTTACAGGTATGTCAAGTTCAAGGGGAGCTGTCACTGTAAATTACTATAGTAAGCAGATGGTGTGAAGGAAAATCTTATATATACACATTTCTGATTCAGACAAATGTGTATACATCTCAGTAATTGATACAAAGGGAATAGAGTTAGGGGGAAACTCCTACATGCATTCACCATTTCATGTTTGGTCTTCTGCTTCTGACATTGGTTTGGTGAAGTCTGTTGGTTCAGGGTAGAAACTATTATAGCCTTATATGTCCCTATTGGCATTATGGTTTCACAGGCTTGCCTTGTTTCATATCTTTGTTGTTTTCTATATATTTCTACCATTACTGCTAGATATTTATATGTTGTTGTTCTATCACTAGTTATCAATGATGTTGAATAGTTTGATGCACCATTTCTCTATCTTACTTCTTGATAATGAGGATGTTCATGTTGCTTCTATGTTGCTGCTATCAAATATTCATGTTACAGGCTCCTATATGGTATATGGTGGTTGTTGATGACTATCATGATCTTACAACCTCATTGTTAAGGTCCTAGTTTTGGTTATATATGTCATACATGTCCCTTGATGTAAACGTCATGTAAATACCCATGATGTAGTCATTGTAATATTCAGTCATGTATGGATTATTGGGATCAAGTCGTTCTTTGTATGTAATCCCATTATTTTGGGAAATTAATGTAATGCTCGGTCAAATATGTCACCCCAATGTGTCGGGTTATTGAGGCAATCATGAGTCATTGGTCATAAGAAAGGTAATTTTTGAATCATTCAATCATATACTCTATTGAGTATCTTCATAAGGTTCAACATATGCTTAAGGGGGAAATGGTCACCATGTAGTTCTCATATTCAACAGATCAGACCTACAATGATCCTCCCTACACAAGAGGAATACAAGTCTTTATTCAACATCGGTCGGCCCGTTTCCCTCGATGTCAAAGGGGGAGAGAAGCTTTGTGTTTGGAGAAGAATGCTTGGAGAAGCTCGGTAAGAAGTATTGGTATTTGCAGGTTTTTACAAATGGTGACCAAACACCAAAGTGGTTGTCATCAAGTCCAAAAGGGAAGATTATTGACATTATGGATAATGTATTGTCCTTGATGGCAACCTACATGATAAATATGTCAACATTGTGATAATAGGATGATTATGAAGACTGGTACAAATGTTACAGGTGATATGAAAAAAGGGATGTTAGTTTAGAGACAAATGAATGATAAAATAAAATTTTGAGAAAGTAAACACAGGCCTTGAGAAGGAAGGTCACGTACATATGCAGTTATTGTGAAGAAAAGTCACATATAGAATCCGCAACATGGTAGTTTGGATACCGGGGGCCTTTACAATGGTATTGGCCCATAATGATGGGTTCGACAATGGTTCATTAGGGGAATTTTGAGGTCTAAAATGGGCCTCCAAAGAAAAATGTACAGCCAAAATAATTTGTATAAGAAGCAATAGGATTCAAGGTGATGATGTCAACCATGGGGGTTGATTCACCATTTTTGGAGTAAAAAAGTAAAAGGATTAAAATAATAATAATAATAAAACTACTTTTTCAACTCATATTTTAAACTTATCTCCCTAAGTTTTTACACAAATTTTGATCGAAGTATTCATTGGACACAAAATTTAATTCCTCATCTGAGGATTACCCATGTTGCATACATGCGATGGACCTTGCTACACAAAAAAATGAGAAATACATGAAAAAATGTGATTGCAATAATGTTTTTCATGCTTTTGTCATTTTTCATGTAGCAAGATCCATCGAAAGTATGCAACATAGGTACTCCTTCGGTGAGGAATCAAATTCTGCATCCAAAAAGTGTTTCCACTTGAAATTTGAGTAAACCCATAGGGAGATAAGTTGAAAATACGAATTGAAAAAATATTTTATTTTTTATTTTTTCCCTCTAAAATTTGATGATGTAATCCAATCTTATTTTATTATTTCTACTATTATTTTATAATTTCCTTAGGAGGCACATTTTAGAGTTGAAAATTCCCCTAATGAATTGATCCCTTCAAAGAATACCAATGACATTACTAAGATATTGGCCTAAGGTATTGACTAAGCCTAAAGTTATATAAAGAGGTGGAGATCAAGGTGTTGTGGGTGCAAGTATTGGGTTGTCTATGAATGATTTGATTTGAAACAAGTTTGTGCCAATGAGTAAGGGGAAGACTCAAATATGAAAGATCTGAAATATATTAACATATATGCTTGATTGATTTACTTGTTGCAAATCTCTAAGTAGCTAATATTGATTAAACTGTGATACTGTGACCTAAATTATTTATTCAAAAGTTTTTAGTATTGACAATGAAGGTTGCGACAGTGAAATTGTGTTTGCAGCGAAATTTTTTCAGATATGTATTATCCATCTCTGTAGGGTTGCGTATTCTGTGAAATAATTTTCAGTATCTGCATATCTATGTGTGGGTATTATGCATGGTAAGTGCGTACATACGCTATTATTCCTTGTGGAAATCACATATACAAACAAGGGTTTGATCTGGTGATTAATGTTTACAGTTGATGTTGTCTGGTTTACATGTTGTTGTTTGTCGATGATGTATCTATCATGATGATCTACATCTGACAATGAAAATTGAGGCGACTTGGTTGAATTGATCAGTTTTAATGGTACATAAGTTTGACTGGGTGTATGACCTATGATCCATAATTGGTTGAGAAATCTATGATTGGTTCAATGATCTGTAATTGGTGAAATATTCTATGTATGGTTAAGTGATTAATGATTTAGTGTTCAATATTCTAATATCTGTATGCAAGTGTTATACAAAGAAAGGGCATCTATACATGAGACTTATTCAGTATAGTCACGTACATAATTCTATATTTGTTGTTTCCAGTTGGGTTTTACATTTAGTGACTTGATGGTTCAAAATTTCAGTTGATTTACAGTGTGATAGTGTCTCAAATTTAGTGCTTCAGTTTGTTTAGGTTAATGGTTGATATGGTTTAAGTTTGAAAATTTGGTGAATGGTGGCCTACAGGATGTGTGATAATTGTTTGAAAGGTGGATTCAATCTGAAATATTCTGAAAAGTGGTCCACAAGGATTTAAGGGTTGCAGCCTTCAAAAAGGGGTTAGGGGCCCCTTTCCGGTAGGAGCTTGTAAATGAGTTCAGGGGGTTGTATCTCCCTTCTAGTGGGTGCTGGAGAACGAGAGAAGGTTGTAGCCTTCTGTAGGTGGGCGCCTACATATTGACAAGAGTCCGCCTCAGTACAAGTGTAATATTTTTCTTTGTATCATAAGAAAGAAGACAAAGACAACAACAGCAATGGTTTTCTCCCACATTGGATTCCCCCCCTAAAAATCCTGTTGTTCTATGTGTGTTTTCTATGATTTCTTTATGTTATTTACTGCAAAATGAAAAGTAATTTATCTACTGATGCAATGATTAAATATAATCATATGATAGAATACATGAAAAATCAGTAAACTAGATATATGCTAGTTTCCTTCTTTTAAGTAGCGTACATACGGAGGTTTCTTTAATAACAATAGTGTACATATTTCAGAATATAAATTTTGGAAGTTTTAATTTAAAATATTGATTCACCACCCCCCCCCCCCCCAACACTCTCAGTATTTTTCCAATAGTGAAATATCCAGACAAGGAAGTTCCACGCAATGAAATATAATAATATTAATTGGAGATTGTTTAGATGCCTCCCCACCCCCCCCCCCCCCACTTACAAAAAAGGACCTGCAGTGTGTCAGTTATGGCATCATTAGATAGAGCATTAGCATAACCATGTTAGTGTCATAGAACTTGGAGATTTGTTTAGCATCTCTTACCCACACTTCCTCCCCCCCTCCCTCCCAACCTATGAAAATGACCTACAACCGTGTCAATTTTGGCATCATTGGGCAAATCAATAGCATAGAAATGTCAATTTCCGAGAACTCACCAATAGAATGCCCACTCACAAAATTATTTGTTTATTTTTAAATGAATTGTTAGAGACTAAAAAATACCAAATATAAAGATCCCTCCACTAGGGTAATTATGCCCCATCAGAGCTTGGTAAGCCAATTGAAAATTAGAAATACGATTTCCATGAAATTAGGAAATTATTTTTGAATTTATGGAAAATAGAAATATTAAGCATCTTCATGAAACTTTGGTTAAAATTGCAATAAAACAACAAAAAAATGCAAAGTCAATATTGCTAGGTGAATGATATAGTCTCTAGTGAGGCAGGGACTAATAATAGCTACAATGCATCATAATCCATGCCTCTGCTACTATCGCTAAATAATTGATTAAGCATCTGCATTTTTGTCTTTGCACATGCTTCCTCTGCACACGCTTCCTTTGCATAACCACCTTCACACAACTTCCTCCGCACACACTTCTGGAAAAAAACCACATTTGCATGTTTCCTCCACACATTCTCCCTTTGCACATGCTTCCTCTACACATGCACGTCCACACAACTTCCTATGCACTCTCCACAACTTCAACGATAGTTTAAAGCCTCATGAATATATAGCTCTGCAAGCTCTCCTCCACAATGCTCTCCAATACAATGACCTGAAATATATAAGATATTAGTATATATTGGCCTCATAGTACAAGGAATAATAGCTAATAATAATATAATATACTCTAGACGCATACTATAATCCCCTAGTTAATATTTACACTATATGCTCATATCATTCGGTTTTTTTCCAAAACAATTTGATTATATAATTCCATATAATTTTACATTGCATTAAATCTAGTTTTGTTATATAATTCGAAGACAAAACATAGGTAGAATGAACCATTTTTAAATTTAAGTGTGAAGCTCCACATAATGACCTAAGCTCATTGGCTATTTGTTCAAAGCTCCACACTCTTGCACAAGTGAAAATAAATAAATAAAATTTAATAACCTAATGACATATGACTAAGTGTGAGGTCGATAAAGAACTGCATCAAGTAGTCATTGTGTAGAACATTCATCTATCATCGCAATTCATTATTTAGAACATAAATATGATTCCTGTAAATACAATATTTAGAACATAAATGAATTTTAACTTGCTTTGGATTTTGAAGAAATGTCAAAATTCATAAAACTATGGATCATACTACTGATCAATATCAATAAAACAATGTGTTTAAGAAGAAGAAGAAAGAAAACCATGGATCGCCCAATTTACAACAACTAGGAGACGATTAATGATTTTTCGTTTCTTGCAAAAAATTATAGCTCCAATTCATCCATTGGACTATTCCCATTGAAATTGGATAGCCTAGGGCCAACACTACTCAAGTTGAAACATGCGTTGAAAGGGCCGACCACTGACTAAACACATGGGAGATTCCTTTGATTAGCAAAGGCACCCACAATGAAATTGTGGATCAGGGTTGCTAGTTGCGTGCAGGGCACCAAAGTGGTTAGCTTGGTGCTGCCACGACCTTGCATGCCGATTCACAACTTCTCCACATCGTATAATTGCATGGATTTTGACAAACATTTGCAAACGATTCTGTAATAGTATAGCACAACAATTCTCATTGCACGAAGATGTCTCCTGCTTCCAACTAGACTTGTCTCTCATTTACACAATCATTCCACACAAAATAAAATATTTTCTTGTAGCACCTTTCTTAGTTTTGCAATACAAGATCATATTAATAGTGATTCTTCTTATTGCTTGCATTTCAATAACTTTTTGTAGTCACAATTTTTTCCCTGTAGCAAGAAATATAGGGCTCCAAACCTCTTTTTCCATGGATCCTCAACTTCAAAATAAAACAAAGTAAAATTAGAAGGTCCCATAATTGCCTAGATAATTAAGATATATGCAAACACTCTCTTGTGAAAGATAGTACAAAGGTCCTAATTAAAAATACTTTCTTACGAACACTAATTAATCTGCTAGTTAAATTGATTAGTGAAACTACCATTAATGAGTATTAATATTTTATAATTTTGTATTACTGATGATCTAATTATATTACTTATATCTAATTAATATGATTTTACTGCAGTATTTCGTATTAGTGAAAATATCATTAGTGTTCGTTGGCGAACTATCATTTGAACTAGTTGTCGACTGCCAATGCAATACTATTTAACGATAGATAGTAGTCATCTAACACCACTCCCCTAAGATTTTGGTATTAACGAGGGAAAATACCCCTTGGTCTCATTGATAGGGCCTCATGTGAACTCATTTAGCAGGGAAGGTCGGGCATTCATCCTACCCAACATTGTTTGATTGTTCAAATCTCTCCCTGCAAGCCTATTTATTGAAAGGTCTAGGTGATACTGAAAGCAAGCTTTCCTGAATATTATAAAAAATAACAAAGGGAAAAGTCCTTATTTTGCAATTAATTCATTGAATCAAGTAGGTGATTCCCTACTCAACTGACATAGTATATAAGATGTATCAACCTAGAGATCATGTGAGGAACCATACAATTTCCCTTTCGTGGAGCAAGAACCAGCCCTAAATGAGGTGGATATCATTTAGTTAATTTGTTCCTTTACCCGCCCCCATGGCTAAAGAGGAGTGAAACTATCCTACCATTAGATGATTATTCATATGGATGTGAATAACCTGCACGAATGAGTTGAGTGCGCCAACTTGTACTATTGATTCTACATCCAGTTAGTTCCTTCAATTGAAGAATTTTTTTTGTGAACAACAAGTTTTGGGGAAGTCAAAGTGAAATGGGATAGGTCTTTGTGTGTTAATTGAAAAACGATCTAGCTCTAAGAATGCTTATTGCCTATAACGTAATATCAGTTGACTAAGACAATTGTACCCTTGCTTTTCATTTTGGATGCCAATTTCCCCTGCCCCCAATATTTGTCCATGCAATTTGATTTTGTCTATCCTTAGTTATAGCTGCCCCTCAGGACTAGCTCTAGCCTTTTTCATGCTATGGTATTCTATTTTAAGCAGTGGAAATATAATTTTTGGTTCTAGTCCAACACCTCATAAAATGCCACATTGACGTATGTACCATTGGATTTATCATCATTGCTAGTCTCCCTACCTTGGCTATGATTGACTTGTTTGGACTATGTGGACAAATCAACATGTGAAGGTTGTGAGGCACTGTTCTAGAGGGTAATCCAGTAACCATGTGTGTGGTAGACAACAATGGAGCTAGTTAATAGTTGGATTCCTGATTGACATAGGTAGGGTATCGTATGGGTTTGATCTATTAACTGAATCACGAGTAGATTGTTGAGTCACTGACATATATATTGCTTCACCTAAGAAGGTCAAGCAATTTTGGATTCCTATGGGCAGGAGATATGCCTTTTATATCTATCTATTACTGTGTAAAGACATAGTCGTCTTCTAATGGAGCAATGGATGTGCTTTTACACTATAGCTTGTTATCAATAGTCATAGGGCACCCACATCACTAAATTGAGTTTCAAATGCATACTGTTGATTCAATAGACTCTTGGTGTTTCTGTGGGTTACTTGGTGATTCAAAGCATGCTCCTAAGTATAAGGTGATGGAAGTCCACCAAACACTTTATCTTCCAAAATGGGTGGGCATGAAGCGAGTGAAAAAATACTGTTCGACTTTGTATATGGTTGTCAGGCCCACCGGAACTTCTGCATAGGTTTTCTTGTGTAGAGTTTTCACTGTGCGGAAAACATTGAACAAGAAAAGATTTACACATTGCCTGTCTGCACAAGTAAAGTTAAGATGGTCAATGTAAAATAATCATAGTTGAAGAAACTTTTACCTAGTATACGCAACTAGAGGCACTGAACTAAACATTTATTGGAGTTTTATATTTCCCTCCACTTACAAGTTTAACAACACAATGGAATTTATGACAATGAGCTATCTTTTATATTATTTGTGCAGAGCTTTGCTTTTACAGAGATTTCATTGTTTCGAAAGCTCCACACAAGCAAAGCTTTGCACACAAGGACCTCTACATAATGAAGGATGTGCGATAATTGTTAATTATATTTGTGTTTTAATTGGTGTTGTGCTTATATAACAAATAAATTTTGGATTTCTATTAGTTTAATAGCACCTTCGAAAATGCAATAAAATAAACGACAATAAAATCAAATGTGGAGTGTGTAGTCCACACATAAGTGATTTCCATTGCGTGGAGCTCTGCACTCCACATGGCATTAGGGAATGAGAGGCATGTCTCTCATCTACACAATCAACATTCCCAATTACACTATCCCCATCTTCGTAAATCAAATATAACTGCAAACATTCTAGAGCCCGTTCAAGCACCTCAAGATTTTTCAAGAGAAACATAGCATAATCAATAATATTAGACCATCTCCTAGTATGGTAACCATTTACGTTTTCTATATTTTTAGATGATTTACCTCATAGGAACACATCTCACTTCACCGGCCTACTTAGAGCATTTACATGACCAAAATCGTTAATTGCACCATCAGGATTTTGTTTCAAATTCGGCTTCAAATTTTCCATTTCATTCTTAGTCTGATTGGCATATGAATTTTTAATGAGGCATTGTAAACCCTAGTTTATGATCTGAACAATCTTCATGCTTTGCATGAGCAAACATTTATGTTGTGAAATGCATAGACTAGGGACGTTTTCATTCTCCAATGGACTTTGTTTGATCTATGAAGTTGGTATCCCACAAACTCTGGTTGGTTCTTCCCATTATGCTTGTAAGCATGGATAGATTGAGGCGAACAAAGATATGAAAACATATTTGTAAAAATGTTGAATGTCCTAAAATGCATACTAGTAAGTTGGAATACCAAGTTGGAATCATATTGGGAATCAAAGGTGTGTTCAAGAAAATGTAAAAGGAAATGACTGTAGTATATGAAGAGATTATACCTTGCCATAGCTACAATTATTGGATAATTGATAGTTATTGCCTAACCCCTTATGTGTATAGGCATGCTCTTTTGAGAAAAATGCCTTCATTTAAAATCAAACACCAGACACTTCGATCTTTCTTCTTGCATGGTATCTTTCTGCTAGAAATCTAATAGTTGCTTGCATAACCAAGTTGTTGATCAAACAAAAAATTGATCTATTTTCTTGCATAGTATCTTTCTACTAAAAATCCAAGACTGGCTTGCATAACCAAGTTGTTGATTCTACTATCGCACTCTGCATCAAGATATGTTTGAAACTTGCAATGGCATTTTTTAATGAGTTTGCATAAACTTAGGAAATAATGTTCCTCAAGTTATACTACGAATATGGTATTCTTACTCTGTACAAGTAAACATTTCGTTTGAGTAGACTCATTAGGGTTTTCTTCATTATATAATGGAAATTTTTTGATTTGTGACGCTGCCCACTTTTCCCATGAAATTTCCCTTTGGTTAGTTTGTTCTTTCAAAAATAGACTCTAGTGCTAGGACTGATGTCTCGAATCAAAGATGAATGATCTCTTGCTACTACTGAAATAATTTGGAGAATATATGCCTAGGTCCTTGGTTGGTATGCAAATGTAACTTAGCATAGTGCATTTAAAATGAAACAATAATGAATTTGAAATCTATTATTAGGTATATTGAAAGGGAGGTTTCATATTGCATGAGCGATTTTGTGACCCAGGGAAATCACCTCCAACCATGTTTATCAAAACATAGTAGAAACAAAAGAAATGAGTAATGAACCTGATCTATAAACCCTAGTCACGAGAATAATTGCGATAATGAAGCAAAAGGCATCGTGGATTCCTATATACAAACCCTAAGGGTGCTCATCCCGAGAAGCTAAGGACTAGACACACCTGTTTTCTTAATAGAGGCAGTGGATTACATGGTAGCCCTTGAGATGTAGGTTCAGGTTGTTGGAGCTAAATCTAATTCCAACCACTTGCTATGTGTCAAAATCGTCCCTCCAAGTGTCCTGGTTTAGTTTGAGTTAGTTAAGTTTAAGTCGAGTTTATCTCTAGTCATTTATTAGTGATGTTTCCAATGTAACCTTATTTAACTAGTTTGTAATACTAAGAAGAGCAAGTCCTCTGCTCCATATTTTGTTCTCTTCATTTTTTTCCATGGTATTAGAGCTCAGCCTATGTAAGACTCCTTGAGAGAAACAGAGAGAGATAATTTTTCATAAGACCGTGAGCGAGCATCAGTGTGAGTGAAGAGAAAGTGTAAGCCTCTTTGAGAGAGCAACAACGTGAGTGAAGAGAAAGCGTAAGCCTCTTTGAGAGAGCAACATAAGTGAGTGAAAAGAAAGTGTAAGCCTCTTTGAGAGAGCAGCAGAAGGTTAACATAAGCGTCTTTGAGAAAGTAGCAGAAGTTTGAAGAAGCTTGTGAAAAATCAGCAAGAAAACCAAGTAGCTAGCTACAGCAAGGCGAAGGCGAAATTGATTGAAGATTTTTTTTTGGAGATTAACGCTTTCCATGCGTTAAAACCAATGCGTTAGTAACTCCACTAATGCTGAGAAGTCAGAGGAGAAAGAGAATTAATCGAGGGTTCCTTGCACCAATTTTAAATTGGCATGGGTTGGTTGTAATGGATAGTACATTAGAACACTAACCAACTTTCAATCTCAACAATGGCTTTAGCATGCAAGATAGTGGCACCTACAACTGTGTTATAGCTCATCGAAAAAACTTAATGGTATCTGCCAGTGAATCATAGATCTACAACAAAATGAGCCACCAAAAACGTCATAGATATATAGCAAACGAGCTGCCATAAAAGTCATAGATATACAACAAAACGAGCTGTTGAAAAATCAAAAGGCAGGGGTCAAGAGTTTTCAAAAAGTCAATCTTCCAAAATTGTAAGAAGGAAGCCAAGATCACAAAGGAGGCCTGGGATACCCTTGAGAGGTGTTTTGGTCCAAGGGGGAGTATTGAAGTTGAAGATGAAGGTGGATCTATAGGAGTAGATCTACATCCAGATGAATGGATTGTTGAAACCCACTGTGCTCAGTCACACGTGGATGATGTCTATGAAGAAGTCACAGAAGCAAGAAAGAAGGAGCATGTAGATGCTCATGAACCCCACTGTGCACAACCACAGGTGGACAAAAATTTGGTAAATCTAGCAACAGATCTTGCTGATGAAGATTTGGTAAAACCAGTAATAGAGTTTGCTAAGGACAATGAAACTTCTATTGTAGCAATCAATGCTATCGTGAATACATCAATTAATATTTCTGATGTAACTTTTGATGAAGAATTGTTGGGTAATGTTGAATGGTTGCAGGTGATGCAACAAAATCATCATATTGATATCATGCTATTTGAAAAGACAGTGAAAGATGCCCTGTTTGTAGCAGCACAAGTTAGTAAAAAAGTCGAAGAGAGAGAGACAAAAACAGAAGAAGAGGAAAAGAAGGAGAAAACAATGACAAATGCAAAAGAAGCCGCTGAGAAGGAAGTACAGTAGAAGGAAGTTGTCATTGCAGAGTAGAAAGAACAAAGCCAATGCGGTTCTGCAGATGTTTTTAAACTTACCATTGATTTCCAATGTGTAGGTCCAAAGAATGATTTTGAAGAGCAGTTAAATTTTCTTGAAGCGTGGCTTGCAACACCATGTCTAGATGAAGTCTGCATAGACGCTGTGGAAATGAACCTTGAAGAAAAAAATGATGATGAAGATATTAAAGAAATTTTCAGGTATTGGAGTCTTGGAGAAATATTATTTTATTATAACCTTATGTTGCAATAGATTGATGATGAATAGAACACTACATAAGATAATATGTGGCAACAACCCACATACAAGTCAGTTCTTGAAGAAGTCCATGGTATGCTTAGGCAACCTGGAAGAATGGAAGACCTGCACCAGCAATTGAAGACAATGAAGTTTGAAGGATACAACAAAGAGAAAAAGCTAAAACAATTTAGAGGCTATAGGATCTGGAAAAAGAGAAGAAGAAAAGTTGAGGTTATTTTTTAAATTGTAAACGTACCTAGGACATAGAGTATCTTAATTGAAATTTTATGTGGTTGTAATTAAGCGGGAGTGTTGTAGAATCTAATTCCAACTACTTGCTAGGTGTCAAAAACCGTCCCTCCAAGTGTCTTTGAGTTAGTTGAGTTTAAGTCGAGTTTAACTCTAGTCATTTATTAGTGATGTTTCCAATGTAACCTTATTTAACTAGTTTGTAACACTGATAAGAGCAAATCCTCCGCTCCATACTTTGTTCTCTTCATTTTTTGTAGCAGGGCATAAATTCACTGAATTTGCTGAATCTGTTGCCCAGATCTAGGCTAGTCACGATGTTGAATCTCGTGTTTCTTGGTGACAACGTAACAATTGACGTTGAATCTCAATTCGTTTTCTAGGAAAGGTCTCTGTTTTATTGCCAATGCTCAATTTTAATTATCTCATTTATATAATTAATTATATGTATGTTTTTGTCAAGTTTCAACACACTGAGAGACTCAACATTTCTATTTCTTCGACATATCGAGAAATATTGCATTGTGATTGATCGAAGAAATAGAAATGTTGTGATTGATTTCTATTTCTTCGACACATCGCGGCGGAAGCATCTACTTTCTTTCATAATCAATACAAAAGGTGTCATAGCAGCATTTCTGATATGTTATGGGCGGTGAATTTGGTCCCTGAAATGTTTGATAAAAACGCATATGATAATTTCATAAAGCCAGTTACGGAGGACGAGCTTATGTCTGCTATAAAATCCTTTAAAAGGGATAGAAGTCTGGGCCCCAATGGTTGGCCCATCGAATTTTTCATTCATTATTATGATATGTTTAAATCGGATCTGCTGCACATGGTGGAAGCATCCCGCTTATCGGGGAACATTCATAGAGAATTATCATCAACGTTCATTGCCTTAATCCCCAAGAAGCAAGGATCTGTATCCTTCCAAGATTACCGACCTATCGTCTTATGCAACACCTTATTCAAGATTATCTCCAAGATTGTAGCGGAAAGGTTAAAGCCCTCTGTCAATTTTTTCATTTCCAGGGACCAGCATGCATTCTTAAAGGACCGAAATATCTGGGACGCAGTTGCTATGACACTGGAGTGCTTATTTTCCATGGTGTCAAAAAATACAGAGGCGGGAATCCTCAAGATTGATTTAAAAAAGGCCTTCGACTGTGTGGACAGGGGCTTCCTCAGAATATTGCTGGCGAAAATCGGTCTCAAATCAAAAGGCATCGAATGGGTTATGGCATGTGTAGAAAATGTTCACTATTCTGTTATCATTAATGGAATACCTTCCTCTTTCTTCAAAGCCGAGAGAGGTCTCCGCCAGGGCTGCCCTCTCTCTCCACCGCTGTTCATTTTAGTTATGAACATCCTCAGCTTGCAGATAAGCAGGGCTGTCGCGGATGGGCAATGCCATCCGGTAAAAATCTGCAAAGATATTTATCTCTCCCATAACCTGTTTGTAGACGACATCCTTATCTTCGCTATGTTATGCAAACCTTCCTGGATCTACATCCACAACATTTTACAAAAATTTCAATCGGCATCGGGGATCCTCATTAATAAAGATAAATCCAAATTGTTCCATAATGAAACAAACGATGAACTCATTTTATGGACAGCGACCTTGCTTGGTATCGGCCAGGACTCGATAAAAAGCGGCATAAAATACCTCGGCTTCAATTTGAAGGCCAAAGGTTATCGTAAACAGGACTGGTCATGGCTCATTGATCGCTTCTACAGCAGAATATCTGGATGGGAATGGAGGTTTCTCTCCCTTGCGCGAAGATTCATTTTGGTACAGGTTGTTCTGTCCCAATTGGCGGTCTATTGGGCCCATCTATTTCTATTGCCAGTCTCCATCACTAATAAAATGTGCTCTCTGGCCGCTAATTTCTTATGGGGAGGACACTCCCATCAGTCAAAACTTCATTTGGTCAAGATGGACGACATTTCTAAACCCCGGAAAGAGGGTGGCTGTGGCCTTTTAAACCTGAGATCTTTCGGGAAAGCTCTTATCTGCAAATCTCTTCATAGAGGGATTTTTGGCACCGGTCCGTGGAGCAGGCTCATTAACTGGAAATATTTAAAAGGTAAAGGAATTATTTATTGGTACAGATGAAACTCCTTGGGAATAAGGAAAGGTTCTGCCATTTGGCTGAGCTTAAGGAATCTTCAACCTTTCTTCTTGGCGAACCTGCGATGGAAAATCTTCTCGGGTGCTAACATCCTTATCGGTTTTGATCTCATCATTAACGGCCCAGTTTCTCCTCTTCCTCTTCCTTTGATTCATTTTTTCCATGCAAAAGGTATTTTTACTTGGGATAAGTTGATCAAATCTTGGTCACACACCTCTCCTGTCTGGAAGGACGAACCAGACCTCCACCTGCCTCCCCTCCTTATTCCTCTATGGGTCTCCTGTGTTCAATCCCTTTCGAACATGGAAATTCATCGTTCTGGCACCAAAGACGCTTTGGTATGGGCCCTCCCTTGTAAGCCTTTACCCATCTATGTCAAACATATTTACGCTGCTCTATCTATGCAATCTGGTTTTTCCTCCCTTATGGTCTTCCCGATGCCTCTATGGAAAGTCTCCTGCCCGCTTAAAATGGTCCTCTTCTTGTGGTTAGTCTTCTGCAACAGGAACCTCACATGGGAAGTGCTACAGCAAAAAGGATGGAGGGGCCCAGGGCGGTGTTCCATGTGCAAAAAGGATTTGGAATCGAACCTTCACATGTTTTTTCAATGTCCAATCTCCACGCTCATCTGGTATGATCTCTCCTTTACCTATGGGTTTCCTTACCTCTCATTTTCTTCTGTACAGGATGGAATCAGGTGGTGGCGTGGACAGTCTAACTCTCGGCGTTCCCTCTTTGTTCATACTTGCTGGCTCATCTGGAAGTGGCGAAATGCTTCCATCTTCCAAAATTCCAGAATGACTGTGTCTACCCTCTTATGCTATATTAAAGCATTTCATGATATCACAGTCTAACGGCTCCTTCTGGAGATCAATCGCTGCTCATGAGGACAATCATGGTTTTTATTTTCTGATTATCTCCCCAATTTTTGTCTCTTTCGGGGGTCTGGCCCTACAATGGATTTTTTGTGGATATATTGTTCATTATGGAAATTCATGGAATGATGCTGATCAATGCGGTCTTTGGGGTCGGGTTCCTTCCCACCTCCCACCTTGCATGTTTTGAATCTTTTATGTAACTGCCCATATGCATCTGCCACATGTATCTGAACCATATTTCCTCAATATAGTAAATCATGATTTTTTTTCTTTTGAAAAAAAAAGATATGAGCACCCTATTGATTTTCGTAAAGTTAATAAAGACCTCTTTGCCTAAGACCAGAGGCAAAGACCTTTCCGCCTAAGACCAGGCCTCTGATAGATATATACGAAGAGTAATTGAATGCATATTTTTGATGAAGAGGGTTTTATAACGTTATGCTTGTTCTATTATTATGAGCAGAGGTGCAGCATTGTGCTTCTATCCAACTATCCGCCTCAAGCTACAAAACCTAATGTCATCCTACAGTTGTGGGGCTGTAGCAGTGGGTGTAGCTATTCTTCTTTGTGAACCTGCTTTTATTAGAGCCGATGCGATATATCTTGTTGGTTTCAATGAGAGGTTACAAGTTGCATCACGCAAGTGCATTATCACTCACCATTAATAATACAATACCAAGAAATTCACATTAATAACACGAAACATAACAGGTTCACATTATTAATATGAATAATTAATAACACAATGAGCATAAGAGTTGAACAATTAGAATGCTCCGTGTCACTAGATTCAGTGATGCCACTAATTGCCCTGAAAGCCTAAAGCCCTGAACACCATTTTTTTTTTTTTTTAATATAGAAGTCCTGAAGTCCTGAGGCCGTGAACACCATTTTCAATTTTTCTGTTTAATGTAGAAGTCCTGAAGTCATAAGGCCGTGAACACCATTTTCAATTCTTTTGTTTAATATAGAAGTCCTGATGTCCTGAGAATTCAATTTTTATTTAAACAACTCGCTAATGAACTTGGTACAGGAAATTAAATCACATGCAATGGCAAATTTAATAGGCAACATACATACTCCCTAAGTCCTTGTGCATAACTCCAGTTTTCATTGTGATCTAATTAATTGGAGAATTTGTTCAACTCCCTAGGTTATGGGCTATTTCAATGTTGAGTGTCTATTGAGGTGGAGGAATTGAACGGTAAAAACTGGTGAGAATCCAGGCAAAAAAATTTCAAAAAATCTTGTAGAGGCAGTGTTTCAATCCTATTTTTGAGGGTGGAAATGGATCCAGCACCATCAAAAACTTCTAAGACACCTAAAATTTTGAAGTTTAACAACTATGACTTAGATTTACAAAAAATCCTTACCGGATTCCGGAATTTCCATAACTTTCTGGGCAATTGCTCTGGCTAGTTAAACTTTCGCTTTCAATCTGATATTATTGGGGAGAGTAGTGGCATAAGAGTGTCAATAGAGCACTCCCCAACATAATGACCACTCACATTTTTTTTTTAAATGCCCTCCACTCTCATTAGAGTTGGTTGAACTAATAAAGATTAGAAATAAGATTTTCCATAAAATTAGGAATTTATTTTTAAATTACCTAAAAATAAAAATATCCAGAGTTTTCCCAAAACTTTAATTAAAATTGCAAAAAAACAACAAAAACATGCAAAGTTAATCCACTTTGGTCACAAAACAAATATTATAACCCTTGGCCAGGTAAAATTTAATAATTGATTCACAAAAATTATATAAATATATAGAAAATGATATGAACATATAATGCATAAATATTAATATTGCTACATATATGTACATCTCCTCACTTCCACAACCCATAGGAAATATGCATACTCGTTTGCATTATTAGTTTTCCATTTTATTGATAAAGTTAGTTTTTTTATGGGTAAGATGATGTTTATTTGATAGACAAATTTTTAACTAGTATAAATTTATTATATTAAAATAAAATTATTTATATATTGTTATATTTTAAATTTTGTGTTTTTATGGAAAAAGAGTTTGGATTTTTTACAATATTTATGAATTTGTTTACATTCAAGTTTAATCTCAAAGGGATTCTATTGTGTAACTCAAATAATTTAAAAACAAATAAATACATTAAATAAAAATTAAAAAAAAAATAAAATATTTAATCATAGAATTAAAAAAAAATTAATTTTAAAACTATGTAATAATTTCTATAATTTTTTTTTAGCTATAGTTTAATTGGTATTAGAGTTGAACCACAACACTAGTATAGGTTTAATATGTGAATTATTTATTGAAAAATCGCAGTTGTGTTAGGTTTAATATGTGAATTATTTATTGAAAAATCGCAATTGTGTTTGTTTGACAAAAGGATTCAATGAGTTTGGTTAAGTTAAATCCTCGTAATGATTTGTTAATGGTTAATTTTCATAGAATAACAGAGTGAATATAAAATGATTATAAGAAGTTGGTAGTCAAATTTGATTGGAATTGGGAAAATCTTTACTTTCATGTAGCTTACCAATGAGATTTAAGCATTCAATTTTTTTTGATGTGTAATATTCTTTCCTTTGTGAAGGATTGGATATGAAAACACCATAAAATGCGAATGAAGTTGCATTGGTTTAAGAAGGTTTGTGTTTCACTTCGTGAAATAAGGTTTCAAGTGATGTATGAGCATGTGGTGCAAGTCCTTGTACCTATTTTATATGAATTAATTATTCAAATTTAGTGGACATTGTTTAGAAATATTATTTTAGTGAACCATGGGTTCAAAGGATCAATTTTTGGTGAGCAGAATTGGGTTGAACATAGGAATTTTTTATATTTGACTACTTAGTTATTTTGTAAAATTGATGGGTCTATGCATGAAGTTAATTTACACTTATTGGCAAGTGAGGGCGCAATTAATGGGTCTATGCATGAAGTTAATTTACACTTATTGGCAAGTGAGGGCGCTTTGGGGTAAAGAAAAACAATTTGAAATTTTTAAGTGCTAGAGCATGTAATATTTTATCCCTCGACCGAGTTATTTGTGAGCTTAAATATTGCCCAATCAAGTAATAAAATAAACCCTCAATCAAGCTCTTGTGTAACTCGAGGTTATCTAGGAACTTGATCGAGCATCTTTAACTTGGGCATGCTATATTAACAAAGAGGCTCTATCGAATTTGATGGTCGATCAAGATATGGGATTGATCGAGCTATAGGGGCTTGATCGAGCCCTTTTTTGTTAATAAAGCACTTGGTCATGGTCATCGCAAGCCACGTTGTGCAAACCACATATTTAGCAACTTGACCAACAATTTTAGAAGCTCTATTGAGGATGGAGGATATTGATCCATCCATCCAACAACTTGACCAACTTGCTAAATACTCGACCCAGCTATGGAGGAACCAAATCTCTAGAAGTTGAGGTAGGTTTTCTATTGTTTTTTTCTTAGTCCATTTTCATTCTTGGAAATTAAAAAATAAAAAATAAATGAAATCCTCCCATATAAAAACCACATAAAACCACCCATTCAACCAAAAAAACCACATAAAACCATTGAAAACCACCAAAAATACCACACATAAGTATAATTTAGGTTTTAAATTTTATTTTTTTTCAAAATCACGTCTTAATAAAAAAATTTTTCTTTCTATTGAATCTTTTTACTCAAAATCTTACTTATTTCTTTAATTGTGTTATGCATTTGTTTTTATAGTTAATTTATTTTAATAATGCTATATGTATTTTTTAGAATTAATTTAGTCATTCTAATTAGGTTTTAATGAAAATGTAAGTTATAAATGGAACTTTTATAATTTAATAATTTAATTTTTTTGATTAATATTTTTATTGTAATTCATAAATTCTTATAATGTTAAGTTGTATTAATTTGAATATAAATTTATAAATTTAAATAGTATTTTAAATTATATATATATATATTATAAATTATATATATATATATAATTTATATAATATATTATTTTATTTTATTTTATAATTTAATTATAAAATATATTTAATAAATATTAAAAATAAGTTAAAGTCATTGGACTCTTAACCCTATTAGGTGTGTTATATTTTTTCCATGACTAGCCCTATGCCGGGTGCAACTGGGGGTATCCCCACTTGTAAATGGGTTTGCAGGGGGTGGTAGCCCATTTGCACGGGGTTTGAAGTAACACTCTCAGAAATACCTTTTTTTATGTCAACCCAATAATAGTTGGGCAGACCCAAAGATGGTGGGAAAACCTACCCATGGTTTTGTGCATGGGATTTTCACATGGTTTTGTGCATGATGGTTTTCTGCCCATGGTATTTTTTAGATCCAATCAAGGGAACTACGATCATGTTCTAATCTAGGGTTACTGGATTGGGATTTATGAATGCTTCGACATGTATATTATGTATTGTAAAATTGAAAGGAATATAATGAAAAATAAATCTGGTAGTCCTGGTTTTAAGATCCAGTGGAAAATGTCTATGTATATTTGTTTTATGTTCTCGCCATTGTATATCTTTCTGCTTTAAGAATTTGTTTGCAAGTAATTTCAGTACAAGGTTAAAACCTACAAATATGGTTGTCGATAAAAATTCCAATATCACAAAATATTATGAAGAAATTGTTATTATGATAAATTTTTATATTCGTTTTTAATATTTATTAATTTCAAATTATATTAAAGTATGTTTGCAACTTGTTATGAAGGAAAACTGTTGGCCTCAGAAATCATAGCAACTTGAGAGGAAACTGAATCAAGGCTTCGGGTGAAATAAACCTTTGCATCTTCAATGAATCAATAATACCTCTATGGCTCTATCTCTAGAATATTATACAACTCGCGCGAGGCTGCAACATTGGTATATATCACTCTGCAGTGATGATCCCTAGATCATACACGATATATTCATTGTGCATATAACTCTTATACCATCTCTACATTGATCCTAAATTCTCACTCGACTCATGTGATCCCTATGGATTTTATACTTTCATGCATACCCTCAGTGATCCTATATGAGGTGCAAGTATTCCTTTGTGGTCTGAAGGCACCCAATCTCTCTATGCGACATTTTATTTGTCTTGTGTTTTCTTGAATATCACGACCAATTTTCTATAGTGGAGTGCTTAGTTTGTGTTGCATACAATGAGTCTATCTAAGGTGCAAGTCTACGATGCAAGCCTGTAAAGACATTTGATTTCTCTGTGGTCCAAAGGCATTGAATTTATCTATAGCATTGGATTTATTTGTGGTATCACTCGATCCATACATATGTCGGTGCCTACAATGATCTTTGTTTGTGGCGGATACCTCAAATATCTTGACTGGGATCTCTACAACTCTGCGACAGTCATCGATAGACACTAGGTACATATGTTCCCTCTTACATTCTTCTTATTAAACATTATTTGTTAACATTATGAGTATTGGGCAAGAGAGAGACATGGAGGAAAAATCTACGCAGTTCTTGAGGTTAGTGAACTCCGACTGAGGGAGGACATTGAGGGACACCTCCGCACGGTTTTGGATGCCAAGGGAGGTTGGGTTCTCTGTGCATTACGGGGTTCTAGCTGCACAATTCTTGGGGTCAAGGAAGGTTGTTGGGCTCTATAATTTCATAGTGCAACTTCTCTAAAGGAGAGTGACTGCGCACTCCATAGTTCCAGGAAGCAAGGTGAAAACCCTAAGGGGTGAGACTGCATAGTGCACAGTTTAGTTAGGGTCCAGTGAAGCTGAGTTGCTCGGTCAGGAAGATTTTCAGAAAAATGGATAAGTGTAGGAGGAAGACAGACTTGTGATGAACTGGAACTCGTGATCACACACTTAGCATACATTGATGACATGACAAAATAGATCATTGGAACAATAAAAAAATCATTCCCATCTATGTGATTGTGTCATAACAAAAAGCGACAAGTGCAACACTTGAGATAGAATTTAAGACGACCGTGACGACACTTGTGCGACAGTGCTCAAGACTTTGAGTATGAGTGTTGTGGATGTTTACATGGCTAGGACAATTCGCATACACAAATACTAATCTTCGAAACCACCAAAAAAGGTTTGCAAGCATGGAAAATTAGTCAAATGTGTTGAAATACAACAATTGATCTAACAAGTGAAAGGGTTCAAATATCTTTAGGAAAGCTCATGAATTGAGCTTTAATTATTTGCAACAACCAAGGGAAAGATCAAAGAAGGCTACAAAATTTGAGTGCAAGACAAAAATTTAGAGGGTGTTATAGCCGCTACAACAGATTGTCGATTTTATCCATGTCCTAACCTGCACCAATGACAGTATCTAAGGCATATAAGGAAATATGGAATGAAAGGGACCAATTAGGTCCCCTCAAGACTAGTGCATATACTAATTTTTCCTTCAAATTCTTAAAATCTCATTGGCAAACCTCAATCCAAGAGAAATCACTATCGTTATCTAATAATTGAAAAAGAGAAGCAACTATCCTAGAAATTGTTTCAATGAATCTTAGGTAATAACCCACATGTATAAGGGATCCTCTCACTTCCCCTTGTATATTTGGTGTAGTAAGGTGTGTAAATTCTATTTTAGCTTGATCTACATGAATACCCTTATCAAAAATAATATGGCAAAGGACCACCCTTTCTTTGCACATCAATATACATTTCTTATGACTCAAAGCAAGGCATGTTGTTGGGTAGGGGTCCCCTAGGTCCAAGTTTTTTCTAAGTCATGTAAAGTCTCTGCATTTTCAGGAGCAAAGCATGATTAGCGTAGAGTTCTAAGTGTCAAAGGGGATTTAGGGTGGGTCAAATCCCCTTATTTTGTAAAGGGATAGGATTATTTAGAATATTTTGAGCTCCGCCCATGGTTTGCGAACCATGGTATTGTAAGGGTAAAGGAAATATAAAAGGATGTCCTACCAAGTATGAGGAAGTGATGTATGCAATTTTATAAATCTGTTTGGGATATCATTCTATATTCACGTGAAGTGGAAGGCTCTTACATCTGTGTACACAAATACTTTCGTAAGTCTGAAATTGTGTGCGGAGGCCCATGCAATTGTGTGCCTAGGGTCAAAAATATTGTATCTATGAAGACTTGAGCTAATAAAGAAGAATTTGAGACAGATCTGTGTATTTCCTTATGTTCACATAAATTCTATATTTTTGCATGCTTAGAGAAAGAAATTGTATATTTCTTCTCTAATTACATTGCAAAGTTTTAAATAGTATTTTATATGATGAATAATGCATGTTAGACTAGTTACGTGCAACTCGCAAGATTGTTAAGTAGGAAAAATCTCTACGACTGTAACAATAAGGTTAACAGTTTGTGAAGGCCACATTAAGCCCTAAACTAGAAGAAACCTTACGACTGCACTACATAGTCCCTCTAGATGCAGAAACCTGGTTCTAGAATCCCCCAATATTGTCTCAGGTGAGATTGCAGTATGCGCTACATAGATTGTTGCTGAAAGGGCCAGTAGTATAGGGTTTTGTTGGTTAGCGTAGCTAACTTTCAATGTGAGCAACAAGCTCTATTGTTCATAAAATAAGTGAAAAATGAAAACCAACAGATGTTCGAAGAAAAGAATAAAGTGATGCAGGATCACAACGAGGTAGTTCCGCACAGCTAGCAGCTGGAAGAGGCTATAACCCAAGTTTGCAGTGAGCTTCTAGAGCTCCAGATCCCGATAGAGGCAACCTCAGTAGAAAATATTCAGAAGATGGCATCAACGGTCAAGCAATCAAAAGAAGTGGTGGGAAAATTCATATTTGAGCTACAGATGCAGATTACATAACTCCAAATGAAGTTGCAGCCTACAACACCACCTGAAGTTCAAGAGTCACGCGAAGCTACAATAAAAGATGATATGGAAAAGATAGCCACTGCAGTCAAGGGATGTGGTCAATTATTTTAGGATACAATGTAAATACAAGCCTCATTGTAGGAGGACCAACATGTTCAGAAGATCGAGGAGGAAATCAGAGACAAACAACTATAGTTTGATGAGCTCAAAGCCATGACGTGGACCTTAGCACCTATGCAAAAGTTTTCCCGTCTTCAGGAAGGAATGCTTCTGCAAGAAAAGATTGATGAGCTATGATAGAAATAATAGATAAAATTCATGTGTATACAACCTTGGGTATAGGAGGCCTTCCATCTCTTGTAGACAGTGGAGAGAAAATTAAAGAGCATACAACAAACACAAAGAAAAACTGGTCTAGCAATAACATCACCGACAACAAAGAAGCTCGTAGAAGAACTTCGACATGAGGCAATGCAATGCACAAAAAAACTTCATCCATTGAATTCTGCATACCACAACCTCAAAGAAAATATCAAGGATGTACTAGCTGAGCGACTCAAGAATGAGTCACATCTTTGCGTTGGGGACTTGTTGGGTAGGGGTTCCCTAGGTCCAAGTTTTGTCTAAATCATGTAAAGTCTCCGCATTTTGAGGAATGGAGTGCAATTATCATAGAGTTCTAAGAGTAAATGGGGATTTAGGGTGGGTCAAAGACCCGTATTTTGTAAATGTATGGGATTATTTAGAATATTTTGAGCTCCACCCATGATTCACAGACCATGGTATTGTAAGGGTAAAGGATACATAAAGGGATGTCTCAACAAGTCTAAGGTAGTGACGTATGTAATTTTGTGAATCTGTTTGGGATATCTTTCTCTATTCAGGTGAAGGGGAAGGCTCTTGCAACTGTGTGCACAGAGACCTTGGTAAGTCTGTAGCTGTGTATGTAGGCCCGTACAGTTGGGTGTGTAGGTATGAAAGATTATATTTGTGAAGACTTGAGCTAATAAAGAAGAATTTGAGAGAGATCTGCGTATTTCCTTATGTTCACATAGATTTCGTATTTCTGCATGATTAGAGATAACTTTGTATATTTCTAATGTAATTTCATCACAAAGGTTTAAATACTATTTTATATAATGAATAATGCATGTTATACTAGTTACGTGCAACTCGTAAGAAAATTCTCTACCACTGTAAAAATAAGGTTAATGGTTCGCAAAGGTCGGATTAAGCCCTAAACTGAAAGAAAACTTACAACCACACTTCATAGTCCCTTTGGATGCATAAACCTGGTTCTAGGATCCCTCAATATTGCCTTGGGTGAGACTGCGCTACACAGATCATTGCTGAAAGGGCCGCTAGAATATGGCTTTGTTGGTTAACGCAACTAACTCTGAACCTAGGTTTGAGCCCCTCAAGACATTATAGGCCTCTTGAAACCTATTGAGCACTTTATTTAAATGTTTAAGGGCTTCCTTCATAGAATTACAAAATACTGAAAAATCATCCATATAATTTCTACGCACTCGAGGTCAATAAAAATAGCCAAGACTTCCCTTTAAAAGGCGGTAGGAGCATTACAAAGTCCAAATGGAAGAATTTGATAAGACAATGTCCCCCATGGACTAGTAAAGGTAGTTTTGTCTTGATCCTCATGTGAGATCTATATTTGGTTATACCCGTTGAAGCCATATAAAAATGAAAAGTACTTTTTACCTACAAGGGTATCTAGCACCCGATCAATGAAGGGAAGGGGAAAGTAATCCTTGAGAGTGGATTTATTTAATTCTCCACATTCAATACAAATACACCATCTCCCATCCCTTTTCAATACTATAACCAATGGAGAGACCCACTGACTATCAAATATAAGATAGATAAAAACAACATCTAAGAGTTTTTGTAATTCTTCTTTAATAATCTCTCTTAGTGCAAGGTTCATTCACCTTTGGGGTTGTCAAACAGGTCAGGCACCCTCCTGAATATACATATAATGAGTAAAAATTTCAGTAGTGATGCCTTTCATGATGAATCGATCGAGACAAGTACATCATCTAACACACCCTTCGGCTTGATTTTAGATCTATCAGCAAGTTCAAGCACAATGGGTGTAGGACGAATGGGAGTCAACCAAAGTTGTTCCATGGTTTTCTTGGTCAAAAAAATTGATAGTCGCTCCAAGTTATATTACAACATTGGGAACTAGGACATCACCTATCTGAACAAAGACAACTCGGTTTCCAGGATCAATATATTTTTCCATTTGAGTACATCCTGTCATTAACTCAGTTGGCCTTCCAACAAACTAGATAGTGTGAGGTTAAACTCTCTTCCTCCCTCGATTTTTAAGACAAAATTCCTTAATAAGATTAGTGAATGTAGGAATATATTTTATAGCCTATAGTAGAGAGACCTTTATACAAATATTCCTCAACTTAGAAGCTGGGTTATACTCATGAGAGGGGTGAAATTTTTCCACAACCAACCTCTCTGCAAAGGGAGGTTGGTTTGAAGAAGAAGGTAAAGATTCAAAGTGTGTTGGAACAGGCTGAACAATGACATCATTGTTTGAAAGATTAGGAGTTTCCTCCTCAATGATCATAATAGGTTTTTTTTTGTTTTTTTCATGAGTTTATTACCTTCCTTGGTCTCAGTTGGAGGTCATCGACCCCAACTAGCATGGTCTAATAAATAGGGAAAGGGAGCGGTCCAATAGAATGAATCATTTGGACCGCTTGTTTTTCTAGATTAGGCATTGACTATGCTGGTAATTGAGATGGTCAAAAAGGTGGTGCTAATGGAAGTGGTGGCATAGACTAAGTCTCATGAGGTAATGTTGCTAGTAATGTATGATGTTTCATAGGATAATGTGTATATGACATGGGATATGACTATGTAGGCATGGGATAAGGATAATGAGAATGTGGTGGTCCCCTCTATCCTTGTTGCCAAGCAGGAGGAGACTACCCATACTGAGAATGATAGCCATGTTACCAAGACTGAGGGTAATTCATGTTTTGATAGGGATAATGTGGTGCATTATAACCATAAAAATATGGTGTAGGTTTAGAAATCATACATATACTTACCTGTGGCTAAGATTTATGTACTCTTGTAGCATGCAATGACTCAAATACTGATAATCTCCCTCAAATGTTGCTTTTAATCTTGGTATGGATGGGCATTCTTTAGCAGGATGTTTCCCTGAACATATAACACAACTATTAACACTTTTAACATCTGTAGGACACTAATATAAAATATGTTTTTTTCTACATTTTGGACAATAAATGGATTCTTTTTCTTATTCTTCTACTATTTTTTGCTAAAATTTCAAAGAATCTATTTGTTTACTAGCAATATTCATAATTTCAGTTTTCATATTATCTATTTTATTTTCCAAACCAATGATCATAACATCTGTAGATCCAAATATGTTATTTCTAGAGTTGTTCATGATTCCCTTACTAGATCTAGATTTGTTTCATGAGAACTTCCTGCACAGGGCACAAATTTGATCAATTTTTTTAAGCAATATCACCTTTTCCTAACAAATTAAAATTATTTCTAGAATCATCTGTAATACCTCGCAGAAACGAGGTTCTAATAGTACTTAGATAAAATTTATGTTCCAACCTTTGAAGGATATATAAGAATCTCTCCAAATAATTCTCCAAGATCTCATCTTCTCCTTGTGTAATAGTAAAAATCTCTTTCTGCATTTCTCTTGTCTTGCAATATTCCTGATATTTATTTAAGAACACCCTCTTCATTTTCTCCCAAGAAGCTATAGTATTTCCCCCCATCCCCATGAACTAGCGCAAAGAAGAATCCTTGAGAGTTGCAGGGAAAAGTTTTAGCTTCTGAACACTTGAAGATTAATCACAACTCCTACACAGTATATCAAATTCAAAAAGGAAAGAATCAGGATCATCGTGCACTTTACCATGAAAATGTGGAAGAACAAAGGGTGGGGTATTCTTCATTTGAACCATTGCATGTGGATCCACAATTGGAAACCTAAAAGTAGACTAATTTTCTGTTAGCTGGTTCTCACGCGTCCCTTCAGCATGCACATCTTCATTATCTACCATTTCTTCTCCTTTAAATAAACCACCCCCTACAGACTGTGAAGGTTGATTGTGGTTCAAGTTTATAATTTTAGTCCAAATAACCACCTTCCCTTCCAACGATTGTGAAATTCCTAAACTGTTGTCCCTAGAGTCTACGTGAATGGTTCTTGCATGATGGGTTTGTGTCTACTTAGAATTACCACCTACAACAGAAGGCCCAACGTCAGAAAAAATCTTTGTTTTGTCAGTATTTCCTCCTCCCTTCTTAGGGTTTGGAACCCTACCTCTCCTAGTCATATATTTTAAAATAAATCAAATGAGAAATAATTGACAAAGCTGTAAAAAACTTGTTGGAACAAATCAAATCGAATGCTAAAAATAGTTCAAAAAATATGTCTACAACACAAAATTGATTCCAAAGAAATTCCTTCAAGGAATAGAAGCACACTGTACTTTTTAAAAATAAAACAGACTTACCTCTACTACAGAAAAAAGAAAAACAAATATTTTACCAAAATTCTTTTCAACGCCTCCGAGACAAAGATGCAAAAATGTTGGGTGTAGTAATTGGATTTCAATTACTCAACACTTAATTATCAATCCAGGGCTTCGTGAGCCTTTAGGTGTAGCACAGGAAATGCCAATAATTCTAGATCAGTTCAGTAATCGTTATCTTTATCCCTACAACTAAATCATTCAGGTGCAATAGAACATATCTGTAAAGAAGACCTTGAACTTATGTTTTTTTACTATGAAAACAATCACACCACTCCACTCAAGAGTACTAGATTTTCACTAAAAAGATAACCAAAGATCTGAAAGAAATAACTCAAGAGAAAAAAATTCCAAAATTCATTTCGAAACCATGCAAGTGCAAACATTTCAAAATAGAAAGACTTTTCAAAATAAATTTATTCCTACAATTGGTTCATGTACTGGAAGAGGAAAAATAGTTCCTACACTGGGCCAAACAAAGCAATGACTACACTTTATTCCTGTACTAGGAGAAACAATAAAACTCTATGCTTTAATGAAGAAAAACACCATGTTCCTGTACTAAAAAATGGATATCGTGTAGCAAGTATAAACTCAAATACTGTGAAAAGAAACCTTGCTTGAATTATGAAAAAAGTCTTAGACTCATCACACCTTCAATGCATGAGGCTGAAGACTTCACCAATCATCAAAAGAAACATTAAAATCATGTGCATAAATAGGAAAATCACCTCATAAATATATCTATCTTGTTGTGGTTTGATGCTATGTTCAAGATTGACTTTTGTGCATATAACTTTATAATAAAACTCAACTGATGACTCTAGTTTAATTAAAGATAACAATATTATGTTCCTGCACTTACCACTTCCAAATATTGAAAGGAAAACTTACATTTATCAGGACCAAAATAATAGTGGAACATTAAATCAAGAGATCCTCAACCGAGAATAACTTCACTTGCACAATAAGGTTGCCAAAGAGCTATAGGTACAAGAAAAAGGGTTTTCACTTGCCTTCTATGAAAGGAATACAATTTAAAGAATAAACATATCCATTGTCAAATAAGATTAAATCAACATTTTGTGGATCTTATCTTCAAGAAATATGGGCGCGCCACAAAGTAGATCTAAACCAAAGAGATGACTTTGAAATCAAAAAAGAATTTCCAAATTCAAAACCTTACTATGGTTTACAATAAATGAAAGATATTCCTGAGAACAAGGAAATCTCTGCTTAAAGTAAACCCCAAGCATAAACACAAGAACATAAAGTTAAAATTTGAACATTTATCATTCGTTTCGAAAGAAAACACACAAGAGTTTGTCTAATCGGACGCGCCTATTATAATAAAACCTTCACACATAAATATGTATGACATCATTTACTCACCACAATTTATAATAGACAGAGGGAGAACAAGCTAGGTTGGATGGGCCCTAGCCAACCAACTCATTTCCCTGTTTAAGAAACAAGATTAATCTATAAAAACAGGCTGATCATTACAGGAAATGAAATACATGAATGCATGAATATGACATTAGACCTCTTTTATTAAACAACACAAGTATTTTCTCGATACGTAATGTATAATGACAAATCCATCCCCAAAGGACGTGGTGATACAACTTTCTGAAAGTATAAACACCAAAATCATTTGCAATATCGCTAGCTTCCATCCTAATTTATCTTGATATACATACAAAATTACATCAGCCCTCAACCGTATCAAACATATAACAAAATATGGAGTTGTTAGGAACTAATATCTAACTTTAGAAACATTCCAATGCTCCAAGCCATTTGCAGGAAAATAGGAATAGGTCCTAAGGAGTGAATTCGTGCCTTTCTTCCTAAACAACTGGAACTGACTCCCAGTTAGACTCTCGAACCAACAATGCTCAATATTCGATGCAAGAATAAGGATGAGTGCACGATTTATCGGGATCATCCTGTACTATAGCCACTTTTGATCTCGAATTAGTGAACGTATATTGTAATAGTCATAAGGTAATACAAATGGCAACTTACATCGAAAAACATTGACCTTTTTACTTTTAATTAAAATGAGCATACATTATCCATTTAGCTAAAGAATAATTAAAGAAACTAAAAATACTTGCATAGAAATCTTGTTTAAGTTGTAAAAAAGAAGCTAAAGTAAGGTGATTTAGGTAAAAAATAAGGCATTTATGGCAACTAACAATCATCTTTCTTTTATATATATATGTATATATACTTAACACTTTAAAATTATGAATTAATTTTTGTATCAACTCAATACTACAAATTACACTTGTTTTAAATTAATAACTAATTTAAATATATACTTTTTTTGAATTAATAGATAATTTAATATATATCAAACAATGTAATAAAATATAAAAATATCATTTAATAATAATAATAAATATTAAATAAATATTTATTAATATAAATTTGTAAAATATTATCGTTGATAAATATTGATTTTTAAAATTTAGCTATGTACTATAATTCTTTATTATTACCTACTTGCAGTCCAATAACAAACAAGTATGACATGTATATAAAACATCATATTATTAGTTGCCATTTATTATTTAATTATTAGAATATAAATTCATTTTGTGTAAAAAATAATTATTTATTTATTTTAATAAATTTAAATTAATTTAATATCTAAGATTTATTTTCTTTTCAAACTTTGTTAAATATTTTCAAAGTTTTTCAAACTTTTGTTAAATATTTCTAAAATTTTAAATAATTATTGTTTTTTTTTAATAAATAAATTTAATATTTTTTTTACAATATTTTTTAATTATTATAGAGTTTAAATTTTTTTTTTTTTATGATTTTAATACATTTTTGTCAAATTTCGAAACAATTTAATAAAATAATGGCCAAAAAATCCAAACATAAACAACAAACTATAACCAATAATAAATAAATAAATTTCATATTGAATATAACATATTTATATAATTTATATAATATAGTGTGATAAAGCACTAAAATTGAATAGAATGTTTCAAGCTTATTCACCGGGAAACATGTATATGAAATATTTTCAATGAAAAAAGTTTTTCAACCTAAAAACATTTACCATAGATAAAAAATTAGCCATGGAATTCTTAATATCATTTTGAATAAATAAATTTTAAACTATTTTCTATTTCCTTATATTAACCTCTTTCATCGAATTGAGGAAAAATAATATCTCAACGAAACAAAATAACTCTATAATACCATTAAAACTATTCTTAATCTCACTCACTAAAATATCTTTTAGGAATTTTATTGAAATGGACAACATGCATTTAATAATTAAAGCAATAGTTTTTCACCACTTTGATTAGTTTTTAGTATTACCATTTAATTACCATATGTGAGATATTTTCAATTTTTTTTTATTTAGTTTGGATGAATAATTTTTTGCAACTTTGAGGGTAGGTTAAATTTCACTCTCAGATGTACTTTGAAACTCATGAAGCTTCAATGAATGGCTTATTTAGAACTAGATGAATATCTAAAACAATGACATTGCTCAGTTTAAAATTAAGTTTATTTAGTTTATTGGATCAGAGAACATGAAAATCAAAATCATTATAAACTTAAGATTGAAATAATAAATATGATTGTTTATGGTGAATTTATATTTATGAAATAAGATTTATATATTTATTCAATTTCTATGATCTATAATAGTTTTTCAAAATGGTTTTTTGAATTACATACTGTTTTTAATATAATTAAGATAGATAATTTTATTTAGAAATTAATTATTTAAATAAAATGCTAAACTTTAAAGTCCAAGGAAAAATATTGTTGTTTGATTAAATTTT